>SNQJ01S0029775.1:0-13243 GCA_010110895.2 Picea sitchensis
ATAGATAGATAGATAGATAGATAGATAGATAGATAGATATGAGACAAAGGGTACAATTATAATGAAAGGGTGCAATGAAGGGTTCTAGCCTACATACAAGTATAACACTAGAAATGTAATAATTCAATATATAGGGTTAATAATGGGTTTTATACATAACATGGGGTGTTTTCAATGGCTTAACAATTTTGGTGTTATGTGATATCCAAAGTATGATACCAATGAGTATACTCTTTTTTCGATTTCGAGCTTGAAGCAATAAGTTATGGTGTTTGGAAGGTTTACTATGCATTTTATCAGAGAATTTATATGTGTCCTCAATTCTTCCATTTTCATCATACCTTGTGTTCATGGTAGTCCAAGAAACTACATCATGTCTGTCCATTGTCTCAAAAACTTGGCATGCATCACTTATTCTCCTATATTTTGCATACATAGTAACAAGAGCATTTCCAATAGAGATATTTGACTCAAACCCCTCATTGATGATGTTGGAATGGACCTATTTTCCTATCCCTAATGCATCCAAAATAGTACACGCACTTAAGACACTTGAGAAGGTGAAATGATCTAACTATAAGTCTTCACTTTGCATTTGAATAAACAATTTTAGAGTAGCATCATTATGTACATTATGAATGTACCCTATGATGATCACATTCCAATAAATCACATTTCCTTTAAGAATTTTTTCAAGCAATTGTTTTCATCATTCATTCCCCCATTTTGGGCATACCCATTAACCATAATATACCATTAAACCAAATTCCATGTAGATCATTAAAACACATTCCATGTAGACCATTAAACCACATTCCATGTTAATAAATTTATGGGCATTGATCAATTCACTACACCTAGGATACATATAAATTATGGTACTGATCCCCACATGAACATATAGCTCAAATATAGTTTTTTTTATGTTCCTGTGGAACTACTTCCCTTGTTTCAAATCAACCTAATTCACACATGAATTTATGACATTCACAAAGGCTGATTGATTCAGTTTGTTTCCTTTCCACTCCATTTATTAAAAGAGTAGCAAGGCCTCTTCATCAATCCCACTATGAACATATCCTACAATCATAGCATTCCAATTCACCACATTTATTTTAGTCCTTTTGTCAAATAATCGGTTTGTGTATTTAATTCTCCCACTCTACGCATACCTAGCGATTAGGGAAGAATATGAAACAACATTTCATTCAAGAATTTTGTCAAACACTTGATGAGAAAAGTCCAATTTCCCAGATATCACATGCATAACCACACGCTTCATCTCCATCAGCCTAAATCCACTTATTATCATGTGGGAATGGATGATATTGGCTTATGCAATTTCTCTCACATCTCCATATGATTTCAACAAAGGAATGTATTTATCAAATTTCACCCTGTATTTATCAAATTGACACTGTTGTTCATCCTTGCGAGGATTTTGAACATAAATTCAACCTGAATTTGCTCATAAATTTGGGGGTTTTCTCCAATTCCCCAATTTCTTCCATATCTAACTCTACAAATCCTTAACTTAGCTAAAATCATGCCTCTTCATGCTCAAACTAAGTGCAATTTTGAGGATTTTAACTCTTGAGGCTCAATTTCCTCACATCTCCAAGAATTTCCCTTAATTTCACATAGGAAGTTTTGTCAAATAGTTCATAGGAATATTAAAATTTTAACCTCTACAATTTATGGCCTCTATCCCAATGCATGTCTAGTGTTTGAACCAAATCCCTGCTACCTAAATGTAGTAGACCCAAACCTCTATCTAATATCTGTCCACACATAGTTCTGAAATCCACACTATACTTCCTATAATTTTGAAAATTTTCCATAATCTTGGCAATTGAAAATATCTCTGAGACGATATTTATCACAATTCATCCTTCCTTCAGGCTAATATAGCCACATAATGTTCTCAGATACCAAAATTATGCACCTTGGTCACCCTACCAAGTATAATTATCTAGCACTATAACTCTGATACCCACATTTAACTTATCATGCATGCTTATATGAAATATTCCATGTAATGCATTCATAGAATACACATGAGCAGCTAAATTAATCATGAATACACATGCATGAACACATAAAAACCAGAACAACATATATACACGAGGTAAACACAACATTAGATCATATAAAACAATAAAACATAACACTTATCTTTTGTAAAAGCATCAACTATTTGAAGACCTTAGACTTTCCACCTAGCCATAGAATCTTCTATTCCAGTTCTCTCAATAGCAAGTTACCCTTGAGATAGGAATATGGCTCCACCATGGAAAGTGTAATGTCCCCATATAACACACTAGGGCACATCACTGCATCTTTAAATATGATATTAATTAAAATATAAATTATAACATGTTAAAAATACTCATGCATCAACATATTAAAATATCATGAATACAACCATTCAGAAAACACAACATTCATTTAAAACATTTAAATAGTGGAATTAACCATAAGAAACAGTATAGAGATAGAAAAATTATCTCATAAATGAATTATCTCCAATTGGTTGCATACGAGGCACATTCTTCCCAACCATAGGGTTTACTACTCCATTTCCCTCAACAGCAGGCCACCCCCATGTTGGGGCTATGAATCCATAAGGCGGTCTAGCTCTCATATCTAGCCATTATCATCACAAACCCCAATACCCAGATTCCTAACTCTAACAACAATTCCAATCCAGTATATCTCTTTCCCCTCAACTTGCACAACCCAAGGAATGGAATCCCCTTCTCCACCATGTAGTCCCTTAGGCCATCCCACTTCCCTCTAGGGCTCCAATGCATAGTCGGCTAGGAAATATCTTAGATGGGGAATCCAATAATTCTCACCTATTCCAAGAGAACTCATAGTAGCCTTCTCAAGGATCTTGAGCAGATTCCTCTAGGAAACACACTTATAGTCACACAGCCTAATTCTCAACACAAAAAAATATCTCAACCAATATGTCTTCTTTCACAATATGGTTGGTGCTCTTTCCTAGCACCCAGCTCCACCTCTTATTCTCCAAATACCTCTTGTAAAATCTCTAGAGCAGACGATTCTATCAACATGATTCTATCAACTTGTTGCTTGAGTAAGCTCTCACGCGACAAAGGGAAGAAATGATGGAGAATTTTTCCCACATCCTTCAATGCATTATGATAGAAACAAGCACATTTTCATCAAACAACCACTTTGGAAGAACCTCTCCTTTAAAGGTATAGGTTAATTTTGATATTGCCATATTTGAAGGTCAGATAGATGTGGATTCCCTAGACAAATGGTTAAATCTGCTAGAAGGTTATTTCTCTATTCGCCATTTTTCTAACAGGGAAAAGATCACCTTCACACTTCATAAAGATCTCCCCCATGTCAAATATTGGTGGGAAACTTACTGGGAGCAAAGTTCCACAGAGGAGTCTAGAATATATGGGGTTGAGCCCACTTGAGATTTTTTTGTGGATGTGGTAAAGGAACAATATTACCCTGTTGGAAACTATGAAGACCAGTAAATGAGATGGACCACACTGCAGCAAGAGAGGGGCCAAGAAGTGTCAGAGTTCACCAATACCTTCCATACCTTGTGCACCAAGTTGGGTATCAAAGACTTCAAACGACATTTGGTTCTGAAATACCGTGGGTCTCTACACAGATACATCCAAACTGAAATGGAGTTTTTGGACATCTCATCACTTGGTTCTTCTTATCGATATGTTGTTAAAGTCGAGCAAAAATTTAAGCACCAAAACAAACTGGAGTTTGGATCTGCAAATCCGGAACAACTAAAGTATGAGAAAGACAGCCCTAAAAAACAGCTTCCTAAAAAACAGTCTAAGCCACAAGAAAACAAGGGTCATAGGAAGACGAAGAAGGACACTGGAAAATGGTGTGATTTTTACAAAATCCCTTGGAACAACACCGATGAATGTCGTTCAAAACAGTCATTGGTGGACGAGATCAAAGACAAGGAGCCGAACCCTGATTCAGAATCTGATTCTGAAAATACTGGTAAAATATAGATCATCGATGCAGACCCCACTGTTATTATCACGGCCACAACAATTCAACCAAAAGAACCAACAGATCCAGAAGAGGAGGAGCACCTTTTTCAGATGTGGGTGAAGGGGACCCTGCTGCATTTTATTGTTGATAATAGAAGCCAGAAGAACCCCATCTCAGCAGAGGTCGTCAAACAGTTAGGATTGTCGACAACACCACACCTACAACCATACAACATCAGGTATCTTCGCCAAGGATGAGATATTCATGTCAGCCAGTAGTGTCGATTGTCATATGACATCCAACCCTTAAAAGATGAGGTATTATGTGATGTTTCCTCGCTGGATGTCTGTGATGTTCTTTTGGGCCAGCCATATATGTGGAAACTCCATCCTATCTATGAGTCTCAACCCCATAGTGTCATTGTTACTCTGGGGGGTCATATCTATAGGATACTAGAGGTATTTCCAACTACTGTTCCACATAAACAGTGTCACAAGTTAGTATCTCATACTACAAAATTTAGCTTCTTCACAATATGTTCGAAAGGTGAACAGAAGGATATTGCAACCACTACATCCTCGGACCAACCACCTTTTATCCAATAGAATCAGGTCGACAAGATTACACCAAAGAACACAAATTCCTTCTGCAAACATTCATCTTAGGTAGCCCGATTGGTTGAACAGATTCAACCCCACCAGCAATAGGTTCATGACAGACTTCCACAAACCGAGTAGCGCGACGTCTCTAGCAAGGCAAGCAACTCACCAAGATTCAGATTCAGCAAATGCTTCCCTCTCTCCCCCAGGAACTCAACACAATGCAAACCATTTCTTCCTAAGGAGGGAGTATTGATCCATGTGGATATCGATGGCCACCCACCTATTCCACGAGCTCGAAAAACAATGTTCCATCTTAGCAATTTTTCGGCAATTTTTCGGGTTCCAAACTTCCGGGGTCGTTTTGAGGCCCTAAACGATTTTTTTTGGGCATCTACCGGCTGTAAAATATCATCATGATGATTTTGTCAAAAAATTTATTCCTCAGATATATCTTTCCAACGAGCTATTGTCTACCCCAAAGGGAGATCGTATGCCAAAGTTACGCCCTCGAGAAGTTAATACACCAAACTTCCCAAAACGGGGTCCACAAAACTGTTGGCTTTTCATCTTCTGGGGTTAGGGTTTTGGATATTGATGTATTGTAAAAAGGCCTTCACAGACTCATTATAATCATTTTCTTGCAAATGTGAGTAGTCGTCACATCTCTTCTCAGAGATAAGTTGCCACTATTCTAGCGAGTCTTTCACTCTATATTTTTATAGTCTTTGTACATTTTTTCTCATTAATAGAAATTGTATTATTGTATCTTTGTGTTATGGTTTCATCTCTGATACATTTATGTTATATTGTTGGATATCTGAGATATCTCTGTATATTTATTTATTGTATCTCCGCTCTCATTTTGTGCTGAAATAATCCAGATCACCTCTTCCCACTCGAATTTCCCTTTTCTCCATGCAAGATTTAATTCTCACACATTTCCCAAGAAATATTGTACCCAACCCATGTTGTCAAAGATAGGCAATTTGATCTTTCCCACAAACCTCTTACATGAGTGTACTTAGCCCATACTTCAATATATAGGTGAGATGACTTTCCCACTAACCTCTTACATGCACTTAATGATTGGTCTAAAATAAGTCGGAGTAAATATTTAATAACAACAATGATTTATAAAAGTGGCTTGGGTTTATTAGGCATGTGGAACCCCTTTGACCCCCTTTAGCCCCCTCTCTTGTGGAATCATATCCCCCCAAAGTTACCATCTCTCTCATATTGCAACCAGTGATTTATTTTATTTAATCAATGTATGCACATTTACAATGCTAGTCTCATCATCCTAAAATCATTATAGGCTCTCTAGCTCAAAACATACTAGCTCACCAACCTAAATCGTGTTTTCACAATTACATTAAAATTTATGGGGATTTAAACTAGGGATGTTATAGTCCCATCCCCATTAATTGTGTTCTGTCCTCATTTCACAACACCACATATGTGTATCTACATATTACAATACTAGGCTCTCTCACCCTTAATCAATATAGGCTCTTTGGCCTAATATCACACAAGAACTCCAACCCAAAACATATATACATGGGAACCCCAGCCAAGACATATATACATAGGCACTCCGACCCAAAAATGATATATAATAATTTCACAGTTTATAATTCTTGGAGAAATTCCAACCATGAATCTCTCATTCCCCTCAATATACACAACCCAAGAAAGTGTAACCCCTTCTTTGCTATATATTCCCTTAGGTTGTACCACTTCCCTATAGGGATCTAGCATAGATTGGCTAGGAATTCTTAGAGTTACAGCTCCAAAAAATCCAAGTTCTTACAGCAATTCCAACTAGTAATCTCCCATTCCCCTCATCCTGCGCAACCCAAGGAATGGGATTTCCTTCTTTGCACCATAGTCCCCTGGAAAATCATCATCCCCTCTAAGGCTCCAGCATAGATCGTCTAGGAAGTCTCAGAGTTTCCGCTCTAGGAAATGCAACTACAACAAATTCAAACTTTATTGACTTCTACAGCAATTTCAACTCCCCTCAACTTTCACAACCCAAGGAAGTGTTACCCTTCTCTCCACCACACCCTTAGGTTGTCCCACTCCCCTTCCATGGATTTAGCACAACTTGGACACAAAGTCTCATATTTGTGGTTCCAAGAGCTCTAGCTGCAATAACAAAGTCTCTAAACTTTTGAAATAGTTGTAGGTATGCCTCCTACATCACATATTTTATCTCCCACTTTGCTTCTTCTAAGTTGTAACAAGTCAACTGAACTTTATTTGTCTTTTTTTTTCTCCGAACTCCATTTCCTCTAGTTCTCTTCTTTCATGGTACTCAATTCATTTCTTCATTCCTTTTGTTGTTCCTATAGCATCCATCAAGAAAACATATATGTTATATCCGTTATCATGCAAAAATTATCTAATCCATAGAAGTTCTCAAATCCAAAATGTAACATTTACTTAAGAGTAAGTTTGTAATTGTAAACCAATGCTTATCTATAGGGATATTTCTACATTTCACGAAGTTGTCATGGGAAAGAATTCAGCTTCTAACACACCCTCATGAATTTAGCCACATGTTTTCTTAAGTTGCCTCTTCCTTTCTATACTCACCCTATGGGCTCAAGCATCCCCTTCATTTCTACACAATCCCTCAAGAGATCCATCATTTTCCAAGGTGTTCACATGCAAGGAGAGAACCAACATCCATGAGTAGTTTGTAGTCAATAACTTGTGTCAATCATAGGATTCTATTGCCATAACAATGACATTCTTCATCGGATTTCCAACTTCAATAGTCATTAACTCGTATGTATGACATGTGTAGAGTCACTATGAAATATCATCATAGCAATTTCACTTATTAACCAAATTTTTTCATATAGCAAACCAAATTTCTCCAAGTATGAGATTCCCTCTCATAATGTTTGGATATTACATCAATAGGTATCAATATTCCTTATGAGCTTACACCATTTTGATATCCAAGACCATTCTTCTTGAAATATTTCTCAACTTTCATTCATCCAAATAGATTGTCAATACTTATACATGTTATCGCACAAATTGTAGGTTGGGAAAATCCCGACCCAATCTACAAGAGTGGGACAACTACAGGACTACCTACCCATTGTCACCTTAGATAGACACTCCATTTGCTTTAGTGATGATAAGACACCACAAGGGGGGAATCATGGTGACCCTAAGGGGATTGAGACAGAAAGTGAAGAGATGGTAAGTGAAACCTCTATAGGTCATATTTGGAGATGGATAAAGGCTTGGAGAAGAAGTCTTATGGGTGAAGAATGGTTTCCAAATGTTGGGTACCTACACCATAGTGTTATCCCTGCCCAGAACAAGACAATTGATCGAGATCCAAGCCAAATAACCAAGGGAACAAGCAAGGAAAGCTTGTTATCCTAAATTGCAGCAGTATATATATATATATCAGAAATAGAGTGTGTTACTAACTACATAATTAACCATCAAAAGCATCAAACAATTATTGGAAGATCATGCACTAATCATGTAGACACTATTCCAATACTTAAGCACAAGCTTTGATGGCAAAATAAGGCTGCAAAATGATGTTATCAGCAATGTTTTAGGGCAGCCTTATGGTTGTAGCAAACAATTTCTACAGAAGCAAAATCTAACCACAAAAAATATCAAGTAAACCGTCAAAATGATAGCTAATGATCAACAGAACAATAATCTAGGTTCACAAGCAATTTTCAATGGTAGATTAGAGAGAAATGAATGAAAAAGAGAGTTTTATGCAGAACTAATGGCTGTAGAATTATTTTATAATATAAAAAATAAATCCTTGGCTAAGCAATATGCCCTAGTGGCTCAAGCAAGCTTATAACATGAAGAATCACTTCCAACTTAGACAATTTCAAAATATCAAAATTGCACGTATACCAATGCAATGATTCTATTTCTCTAATGCAAGTAGATGAGTTCCTAGTCTATTGGGCTATGGAGTCCTGGGTGTAAGATTTAGACTTACTACTTGTCTAGGGGTGTAAGCCCTTTTACTCCCTAGAGAAAGTAAATCCAACAAGGTAAATCTAGGAGGGTGTAAGCCCTTTTACTCTTCCTAGAAACCTTGACAATAACTTGTCCAATAACAATTATGCTAGATCTTGGTGAAGGGTGTATTCCCTTATACTCCTCTGAGGTTTTAGACAATAATAACCATGAAACAAGAAGAAATTACTAACAATATGTAGAAAATTCCTTACCAATTCCAATAGATAGCATGCAAAACCCTTATCTACCAAGAACATTCCATCACAATTGAAAAGATAAACCTCCAAGAGATAGCACATCATGTTTTCCATCAATAGACAAATCACAAGCATCCACAATATAAACTCAAGAGAGAGATAGAACAAATTCCCAAGAAGGGCTCAAATTTCAGCCAAGTATGTAATTCTCAAGTGTTATGATATCATATAATGAAATGGTGTGACCTTTATTTATGCAAGGTCATATAAATTTAGTTTGTTTTCTTTAGTTAGGGTAAAACAAAAATTAGGGAGGCTGACCTCCTAATTTTCCTTTTTACAAGACAATAATTCAAATTTACAAAAAGTAAAATCCCTAATGATGACATCATGCCCTTTAGCGGTGACGTTTTGGCATTTTGAGAAATTCATTGAGTTGTTGAGGGATATGTTGGGCCTCCAAAGGCCATGTGCCATATTTCCAAGCGCTCTAGTCCACTTCCAAGTGTCCTCTTATCCATCAACCATGCCAAGTCATCATCAAATCATCACCACCATCACCAAAACCTAGCCACAAGTGTGATGCCATGCCCTAAAAAGGGACGTTTTGAGCCTCTAGTGTTAAACATTGGGAAAATGGAGGGCTAGTCTCCTTCTCTAAGGTGTCCTCCCATGCCTCCAAAGGAAACATTCATCATATATGTGTCCCAAGAGAAGTGGGTGCATCATCCAACCTATGCCCTTCATGCCCCAAATGAAGGTCCAAACGACCTTGTGCCTTCACGATCAAGATTTCACCTGTCAAAGATCTACACGGAAAAAAAAGTACACCTTCCAAGGGTCCCCAAGTCATGATATCATGGCAAGTAAGTCATATCTAATAAAAGAAACAACCGAAAATGTGCATCAAATCCCCCCTTTTCAAAATAAACATATTCTCAAAGACCTTATGCAATTTTCCAAATTTAGATATGGGAGGGGTGTCATAGTGCCCTATTGGGTGAACCGTCTCCTCAAGTAGGGGATGTTTCCAAGGAGAAACCATTCTAAGCCATGTAGTGAATGTGAGTTGAATGGGATTAGACTTCTAGGCATGGGGTTTCATGACATACAAGGGCTTGTATTGTCTCATCTATGGGTGCCTTTGTTGAGGGCTAGCCACATCGTTTTCCTCTTTTTGTTTTTGAAGCATATTTTTTCCAAGCCCTTTATTATTTTAACCATATTCTAAATTTGCATGTGTCACCAAGTTGAAGACAACAAGGGGCGCTAAAAAGGAAATGCATATCCCACAAACTCTCTACCTTGGTTAGCATGTTTTCATGAAGAGCTTCCAGGTTGAAGTCAATCAGGGGCACTAAAAGGAAAGGCATAGCCCACAAACGCTCTACCCTAAAAGGTGATCATGTTTAATTAATTATTATTATTATGGGTCCCTCAATTTCTTATGAGAAGTGTTTCATTGCTCTCGGGATCCCAAGGAAATATTCTTTTTCATGGTGTGTTTTGCTAAAGCACCTCCGAGCCTATTGGACCCTTCTTCCCATGAAATGAGGTGCATGCCCTTCTTGGGTCAATAAGTCCCAAAACCTAAATGATGGAGAAATGAAAAGGAAGAAGTGATGGAAGGTGGAAAGTATGAGTGGGAATGGTATAATGACCCTTCTAGGAGACCCCCCACTAGCACCCTTTTCCCCAAGGGTAGCCACTTACTAGGGAAAAATGACACTCACCAAGGTGAAATAGGGAAAAGAGCATAATTTCCAAGCAAACATTTTCAAAATAAGAAAGGACTATTTGCAACATCTACAAATGCTTGAATTATTGGAATGACACTTACCATAATACTAGACTTGTTACATCATGGAGCAAGGCCTACTTCCCTTTATGATTCAGGCTAGGCGTGATGGACGTTGTTCCATCTGTCAAATGGTTATGTATGGTGAATGTGAGGCCCTACCTGCTAGTCTGACTCTCGGTACTCCATGTCTGCAACCTAAGGTCCTAGAGACATCATCTCCTTAGTTACCCCTAGAAATGGGGGGTAACAATACCCATCATCCTTTTATTGCAACATTTTAAATATCCCATAAAGTGATCTCAGAATTGTATTATTCTAACAATTCAATCACTTTCATTTGTTAATTATTATTAAATAGAATGAAATTATCATTCATTACCCATGCATTATCCAACATGCCAATATTTTAATAATGCAATCAAACATTACCAATAAACCAATGTTCCAATACCCATGGACACATATATGTAATGCATCCCTGCATTGATTCTAAAATACCACATATCTATATCATGTATTCCACCATGGTGAATTGGAAGGTCTAGAAAATTCCTTGACACATCATCCAGAATCTTCCCTATTATTTTTTCAATCATTTGGATACCTTCCTCTTCAACCCATACACAACATTAGGAATATAATTCTTTAGTACTCTTCAATGTCAGAAAAGAGGTTGCAATCCAAACATCGATTATGAGTAGGAAGACCATTGAGCACTTGTATAGCTCTATATCCCTTCTACATCCAACCACATCATGGTCTGACACATGAATAGCTCTATTGGAATTCATTTCTATAATAGGAGTATATCTCCTAACTGCCTTGGTTACAAACTCATAACCAGTATAACATAACTTTTAAATTTCATACTATTGCATTTCAAGCATTAAATAGCCTTTATATGTTCAAGGCCTTCTAACTTTACACATCAATTCAAATATTTAATTTTGACTAAGGGAAGTCTTTCCTTAATTCCCTTTAGCATTGTATGCCTAATAAGCAACCAAATTCATACATGCATGGTTGTTATCAAATTACTTTATGCTACATGATCTGTTGGTATTTTGTAGAAGCTTGCAAGGTCCCTTCACCAACCTTTTGATCAATATTTTTACCATCGTCATTTTCATTCATGTAAATGATTTTTATATGCAATGGTATCATCATCAACACTTTCAACCATACTATAAATGTTCCCTAGATACGTAATCCATCATTAGTCATATTCAATTATCATAACACCATTATTTCACATATATAACAACAAACTACTATTAGTCTATAAGCATGTCATATGTCCAACCATTTCCACATGCACTAATTCATATCAATATGCACCAAGCATCCATTCTCAACATGCCTACTAGTTCATATGCATTCTATCTTCCATATATGCATTATGCACCACTTCCAATACTCTCTTTATTGCATAATTATTCCAACTTTTCTGCTATCCATTTCTCCCTCATTCCAACTAATATGTCCATTTCTCCCTCATAGGTCGGTTGGGGTTTGCAAATATGCAGATAAATTCGATCAAGAATGTTATGTAGACCTTTCTCTCGATTAAAGAGACACCATTGCCACGATGAGGAAAACCGAAGTCATATACAATAAGAAAACTCTAGATACCATGTTGGAAACTATGCACCAGGCTTGAATTTCCAGCTGCCATAATTTTTTTATTTCGTTACCAAGCAACAGATATCACCAGTGAAGATTTGAATTACGGGATTGTCATTCTACTAATAGCTTGGATGTGTTCATTAATATTATATGTCGATGATATTTTAGTCACATTTGAGCCACCAGATTGACATGGCCAACCATAGATCACGCCAGTTTTTCATGGGTACTTACATTACAAGCAGGAAGGATATTGCGATTTCAGTTTATCATGACTATGTTTGTTGTACGATCAATATTGGCAGCATTATTACAGTAGAATTCTTGGAAAAGTTTACAGCTAAAGATGGTTCTCAAATCAGAGAGGTTGCACTGAAATCTCGAAAATGTCGTTTTTATTGCCAATTATGTGGAACTTTATGGGATTATGTATTATGGTGGCCAAGATAGTTGGATAGAACTAGATAGCAACTTGAAGAAAATATATAAAATATACAAGCAGTCACTTAAAATGTACATCACTTCAAGGGTTTTTCCAGCTTTAATAAAAAAAGGGAAGGTGAGGTCATGGTGATACAGTTTGTTACACATTGGAGAAATCATGGGGAGAAGGTCCCACACCTATCAATGGTGCTCTCTTATTCGAAATGTAATATTTTGGAAAAATCGAAAACAAAACGCTCAGTGTTAGAAGTTGCACACATGTATTTTCATAAGTTTGTCTTTGATGAAATGTGGATCAATGTAAGGGATGTAGTGATTACACTTATTCGTGAAGACCACTAGGGAGAGAAAATCGATTGCACTTTATTGGATGATGTTTTGAGTATTCTTGTAGAAATTGGAATGGATGGCATGGGTTTGTATAGGAATGAAATTGAAATTCCTATATTGGAAGACAGTAGACTATTATGCTCAAAGAATTGCTTCAGGGAGTTTATAGGAGCATTCCTATATAGATTACCTATTGAAGGTCAGAGAATGTA
>SNQJ01S0029775.1:25456-36750 GCA_010110895.2 Picea sitchensis
GAGAGAGGAGACTGTGAGAGAAAGAAGAGGAAGTTACAGTGGGTTTTGCTGTAGGTTGTATCCCTTCATTTGCTGGATAATAATAAAGGAAGGACCTGGCAATTTCTCTGGTGAACGTAGCCCACACTGGGTGAACCACGTAAATCTGTGTCTCTCTTGTATTGTGTGTCTTCTGTGTTTTTGTTTCTGCATTTGTTTTATTTTATTGCTTCGCGGTCCTGTTTTTCTAACAGAAACATCTTCCTCTAGATTGTTCTTTTGGTAGATAGGTTTAGTATAAATAGGAATCGAGGGCATGATGAGTCTTTATCTTGAGAAATATTGTAATAGAGTGCTACTCTGTTGGAGATTTCCCCCTCGAAGAGGCAAGTGAACATTGCTTCCATTCCAATAAATCTATCATTTTGGTGTGGTATTCTCTATATTTGTGTTTTTCCATTTGTAATTTCTGTGATGTTCACCTTTATGCTCAATACAAAATAACTTGGTGCATAACAAGTGGTATCAAAGTACTTTCCTGGGGATGAATTGTGGGTAAATTTTTTTCAGGGTAGAGATGTGTTCCGATATCTTTAAAATATAATGATATGTCATTCATGCATAAATCTATGGTCATGGAAGAATACACGCATGAAATACAAGAGTTTTTTAATATCACATTGTTGGACACCCTTGTAACCCCCATTGGTACCCCTTCGAGTGGTAGCACATTAGACAACACATGTATACAAAATTTCCTAGGCATCCTAAACCCCGCTATAGATCAATCGATCGGCTGCTTCACTGCTATAATGCCACCGAGAATAATACTCAGGAAGATACTCTATAGTACATGGGTAATCAAGTAGTATGGCTAAGGATATGGTATAGTCTCCTAAGTTGGTTCCCTAAGACATTGAGCTAAGTACTACTATTCAACCCTGCACGTATATCAGAGAGTTATAGCACATGGAAAACTCTTGTCTATGGTGTTGTGGGAACATAACAACCCTGCTAAAATTATTAGTTTTAGTGGAGGTCAATACTACCAATTTTTCTACAAGGAACTACTCTTTGTTCACATGATTATTTATTCATCGATAGGCTTAATCTATTGCATCCGACCACCTAAACCAAGATGATACAATCTTCACTAGCCTTCAAGCTCATCATTATGGACCCATTGTACACCTTTACTCAAGATTTATCCCCTCCCTATTCTATTCACATAACCTTAGTCCTAGTATTTTCGTCATCGCTCCTTTTCCCACTCTATAATGCCTTCAACTTAAAAATCCCGACGATGACACCTTATAACATCATCGTCGGGGGAACAAAAATTGAAATGATATTTTTTATGTTTTCTTGCACATCGTCGACGATGACATGCCCTTTTTGTAAGGCTATGTCATAATCTAGGAGGAACAACAAGATTGGAACTTGATTCCACATGAACACAATTTACTTATGCAGGTCCCATTTCCCAGTCATGTCACGAGACCACCCTCATACCCACACGTGGCGAGCTTCTAGTCACAGGTTATTTTTGGTGAAACGTTCTTGTCGTTGGTAGAATTTTTTTTTTAAGCACACATCTGCTCTTTCCCTCATGCATTGTTGATGACGACGTTGTTCATACATATCGCCGATGACTGAGCTTTAGTCATCCTATGGATGAGATCATCCTAGAAATCGTTGATTGCTTCATGACTGTTGAACCCACACTGTCCCTTGACCTAGCCCACACAGTTATGTTAACATCTTATCACAATGATTAAGAAGAATATGTTTTTTGAGTGATCAAATTATTGAGTATTATAAGCCTATTATATACCTTTAAACACTCTCATCGAGATTAATGATATGTTTAAAATATGTTTTCATCGGAGGATAATTCCATGATCTTAGTCAAGACATTTCACTATTACAAAATTTCGATGACGACAGATTTTTGGTGATCTCCTCCTCCTATATTTCCCGCTCCTCTGAATTTACATTTAACGATCATAAAATTTAGACTTACTGTGACAACATTTATGCCATTGTGTACAAGTCTAACTAATTTGAAGCTATAACACATTTCTTCATTAATTTCACCTAATATTGGAGGGAATCTGGGGAGTGTTAAAACGTTATCGAGACTAAATTTTTCTCACTTGTCTATATTTTCACTAAGAAATATAGGTGTTGTTGATTGCAAAGGTATTATCTATTTCTCTATTAATTATTTTCCCTGTTCTGCAAGTGGAAAAATGTCCTGGATGACGACTAGAAAAGGAAAAATACAAACATCCATTGCACCTGTTCCTTCCACAATCCCAAAATCTTTCAATGTTTCCGATACTAATAGCCATGATGGGATGGAACACTATATCAACTATTATGAAAATTTTGACATGTTCCAGAATGAAATATTCCTATCTGATGACCCAAACATTGAAGAGTATAGAAACATTCTCAAGAGAGATATGCACATAGTAGCTTCTCACCCAGAACTATTCCCTTACAACGACGCTGCAAAGTGGTGCTTTGCACATTTGCAGAAGGATATGAGATTGATAGTCAATGATTTGGACCTCCCGATTACGTCACATAAGGAAGAAGACATCCAAACCAGATATAATAACTTGGAACCCACTATTTCTTGAACGATTCATTCTTTGAAAAGTTTAGGGTCAAGCATGAGGATGTAAAAATCCTAATGGAAGATTGCTTCTTCGATGAAGAATGGCCAATGAAAAAGGGATAAAGGAATGTCCCAACACAATACTTGAAAATCCCATGCAAAATTTTGAATACAATGATCTGTAGACTCTATGGCGAGGAAGCCAACACCCATTTCAGAATGAAATGGTTTCCTATGGCTTACATGGTGGTTAAAATTGGCCAAGATTTCAACTAGGAAAGTATCCTATTGTTCAACATCACAAATCATTTTCTGGACCCCAAAGGTATGAAAAAACATGGTTTCTACATGTCGTCCTATATTATAGATGCTATTTGTTCAACCAATTCCTTCCCTGCATTTAATTGGGCTTGGACCCCAAATCAATGTCCTATCCATATATATTGTTCTCAATTATGGGAAGCCAACTACAATGAGAATTTTTATGAGATCTGTGACTATTTCCTTACCCCCTTACAGAAGGTCATATTTGTATTTTTCCCACATAGGATTTTTCCAGGTGCTATCAAATCGCTAAGGGGAATTGGGAAATGGTATATGAAGAAATACTATACCTACATCAGGATATTTGGGGCCACAGGACTGCCACGTTTTCTACCCAAATATGTTTCTGATAAGCTATTGGCCAGAGAAATAACATATCAGACTGCAGAGAAGGGAGACACTTCTTATTTATCAGAAAATAAAAAAATACATTGGCCCATTTTTCCTCTTCATATAATCACGTTTTCCTTGTAGCAAAAGAAGCAAGATGAAAAAGAAGCGGAAACTCTAAAGGAGTTGTGTCTTTGCATCAGAGAACCTAAATCTCATGACCCCTAGAATGTGGTATACAAACACATGAAGGCCATTAAATTAGCACCACATATTATGCATGAATCTAGGTTTGTAGAATATATCTTTCGAGGAGCTTTAAGTTTTGAAGAGGCGGTAGAAAAACTCACCACCAAAGTAGCCCGAGAGTAGATGAGGAAAGAGGAAGATCAAGACAGAACCCTGAGGCTAGAATAGTTCAAAGCCCTACTCCTCAAATATAAAGAAAGAATCAATCCAAAAGAACAAAAAAGTATTGAAAAGGAAGTAGAACTAGCAAGGAAAGATGACGAGGTTGAAGAAATATACCAGCAGAGGAAGAAGAAGGAGGCCAAGGATAAACATACTTATTTGGAGAAGGCCAAAGCCAAAGAATTTTTCCCTGTAGGAAGTAATGTGAATAAATAAATGAGTACAAGATAGATAAATAAAAAGTCGCAAGTGTGTAGAAAGGATCATCGACTGCACAGGAAGAGGCAAGGAGAAAAAAAGAAGAGGAAATGAGTAAATTTGCCAAATCCCAAAAGAATAGTTCATCATTTAGCAGTAGTATTGTGACATCAGGTCTTGACATCGACTTGATCAATACCCTCATAGAGGAATGTACTCCATTGTCCACCATCCCAGGGGGATTATTAGTCACTTCTGCAGGATTGGTTTTTGAAGGTTTAGTAGTCGTTGTTGGTGACTATTACTACAACCACAAGACAAGAGAAATCAAGAAAGTAACGTCGAAGAGGAAAATAGGAAAGGACGATGTAAGTCAGGAAAATCCTGCAAGGAACTTCAAGTGGAAAGCTAGACCAGATATCAAAGTCAACATAATACAAGTATCCTCAACGCTTAGTGGTTTTGTTGGTGTGAATATTGTTTCAATTCATGAATTGGTAAGGTTGCTAGATGCAACAAAAGCCAGAATTAATGAGTTGGAGACAACAATGAAAACCATCAAAGGTGTCATGGTTAGTGAGTAAAAAACTGAATCCCTACAAACATAGTGGATCCACAGAGAGGAGATGGAGAGGAAAATTAAGGTCCAAGAAAAGGAGCTAAAGGAATAATTCAACGAAACAATCTCCCTCAACTAAAAGACGCATCAATATGAAATGGAAAAATTCAGAAGCATACACGCTTAAGAGGTAGCTAGAATCAAAGGAGAACAATTAGATATTAACAAATACAATGAAAGAATCGAAGGTCAAGTCATAAATATACAACATGAAAATCAAATGTTGGAGAAGACTATGGAAGAAAGTAACACACAAATGGTATCTCTTTAAATCATCAAACAAAAGGTCATCAAGAAGAATGAATAAATTCATGACTCACATAATAAATTATTCTATATGATTAATAAGATACTGAAGGCCAAATATGATCAAGTGAAATTGAGTATGAAGGTGAGAGATATGCATGAAAAATATCACAGAGCCCAAGAATCTTATAGCAGGGTCACATACTGGAAGGATATTCATCAAAACTCCCCTGAGACCCTACCTGTGTATTTAGATAAAAAAGAATCAAAGATATATGTCTGTTCAATGTAGGGATGGAAACGATTGCAAATATCAAAAGGACAAATGAACAAGTCATTACAACAAGCAAATATCTATGAAAGTCTTCTGACAACCTACTCGCACAGTTCAGGATGGATCCCCCGAGGGATTTAGAAAAGGCATCATCAACTCAAACAATGGTCGAAGATGTGGAAATAAAAAGGAATCTCAGTATGAAATCCATTGAGCAAGTCAATGAAATTAGCGAGGTAATATTAATACATCCTTCCATATTAATTTCGCTAACTGAAGATTCTGTGTGACATGTTGAGAATAATTTGAAGACAAAAATTATTATTCCCATTTTCAATGGTGAAATAGATATGGAAACAACACAACTATGCTAAGTGGATACCATACTTGAAGGCTTCAAAACATGGACGAGCTTCATAGATACAAAATTGCAACTGCCAAGGCCCACTTGATTATCTCATTGTTACTAAATTTTGCAAAAAAAAAAATCATAGTCTTCTAATTATTGTAATATATTAATCGAGAAAGAGAACCAAAGCGTTTCTTCATTCTTCTGACCGTTTAGAAGTTAGGGGAATGCGAAAATATTCTTTCCACATTCTATAGAGAAGATGAATGTAAAGAAGAAAGGGATTTTGGTTTTCAGATGTAGAGGAACAATACTATTACTACAAGATAATTTGAACCAGAGATATTTTGAAGATCTTGGTATTAATGTGTATGAATGTGATTTTTCCACTTCTGAATGTTTATTTCTATGGTATGTGAATGTTGGTTTTACAAACTGCTTCTAAACTCATTTTCATATGTTTACAGTTACCACGATTTTCAATTCTAAGTGCAACGACAATATGACCAGTTGGTGAATAAATTAGTTGTTTCTAACTCATTATCTTGTTAAGTCTTCACATTTCTTACCCGTATGAATTATTTCTATGTAAGTGATTCAAATATTTAACTACACTTATCTTTTTAGTTTGCGCCTGATCAAGATAGGATAGAACATAATAGAATAGAATATAATAGAAGTGCATCTTAGGATCGTAGATAATCATTTTAGTCTAGAATTGGTTCTTTAGAGTTTTAATTCATATCATAACCTTTTGGTTCTTAGATTAATATTTATTTAGTAAAATAATTATATTGGTAACCAAATCAAAATATGGTCGGAAACTCTATTCCAAATGAGAGTGGTTCTAATTGGGACCTTCCATCGGGCGTTTTCCCTTACCTACTTGAGTGGGTCATTCTGGCCTGTCAACATACAAGAACCCTAAAAACCCCAAACCTTGGGATGAAAATAGAAAATAAAAGAAACATACAATATCTATTTCTGTGCAACCTTGCCTCCAACATTTTGGTTGCAAAATTACTACAGATTTCTTCTTGTTAAGAATTTTGGCATTTCTCCACTACAATATTATTTAGATCAGAGTGTGACTCCACAGATGTAAAAAAAGTTTCTAGGGACTCCCCAAACCCTTATTTGATACTTATCCCATAGTATTTCTCTTTTCATCATGATCACATTGATACATATCATTTTTTATCCTTTTTCTCTGTGGTCTCGACCCCCCTCCCGACCCCCTTATTTGGGACCTATCCCATTGGATTCCCCTTTTCACCATGATTGTCTTGGTACCCTTCACCCATCACCCATTTTATATGTGTACCCACCTACCCCCTTTCACCATGGACCACACCCATAGCCAAGACCTCGAATCACAGTTCAATACCTTGTCATCTGATCTCTCCACGACCTAGAAGGAATTGCGACAAATCAAGGCCAATATTTCCACCATAAATTCCTCCATGTATTCCACCATAGGTTCCAAAGTGGAAGCCTTGAAATAGGACATGACGAAGGACCTGTCTGCCCACATGGAAATCCATATTGAATCCTTTGTTGACCATCTTTTTGCCAAACTGAATATTCTTGGAGGCCTTCCCTCATCTGACCCGCCTTTGCACCCTGAAGCTGATACTTCCTCCACTTCCCATAATTTTCAGTCCAATCACTTTCAACATGAACTATGCCTTCCTAGAGTGGATGTGAAAAATTTGATGCCTCAGATACCATGGCTTAGGTCACCCAAATGGAACACTACTTCTCTTTGCATGACATTACTAATGAGTTGTACAAACTCCATTATGGTGTTCTCCATTTGGATTCTGAATGCTGGAAATGGTGGAAATGACGTAAAATGACATGCCAAGGGTATGCGTCTTGGAAATATTTTTTTGTAGAGATTTATGACTGCTTTGACATTGACACCCATCATTTAGGCTGTTTGACCAAGTTGAAACAAACTATCCCAACAAAATATTTTATAGATGCCTTTGAGCAATTGGATTTCAGAACGAAGGGCATAAAAGATGATTTTGGTAGGGAATTCTTTATTAGTGGCCTCATGGATGACTCCCATACTTTGTTGGAAGATACTAAAAGGACCAAGGAAGCACAACAAGTAGTCTCATCCCCAAACTAGAAAAACACCCTTTATTCCTCTCCCTAAACCCACCATTCCCACCCCTCCTACCCCTCCCCGCAAGATCCAAAAATCCACTTGGGATGAAATGGATGAACGCCAACTTAGGGGTCTTTTTTATAATTGTGATCACAAGTATTTTCCGTGGCACAAGTGTAAGGAACATAATATTTTTATGGATATGTCTAAGGATGTTTTTGATGAAGAGGAAGATGTTTTTCATGTACCTGAGCTACCCCCACCAATTGATCTTAGTCATCCCTTTGATCCACTGGAAGTTGAACCACTGATTTCAGTGAATGCACTCACTGGTTTATTTTCTCCCCAAACCCTCAAGTTAATTGTCTACACTAAGAACAAGAAAGTCATCATTCTAGTTGACAGTGGAAGCACCCATGATTTTATTCATCATCACATTACCCAAGAAGTCAATTGCTATATCCATCTAGTTAATAATTTCCAATTCATGATTGCCAATGGGGGTTCCATGAAATGTGGAGGGTGTTGTGAAAATGTGCACCTACAAATTGGTCAATACCACTTGAAATCTCATATGTTTTCTATTGACACGGGCAGTTGTGAAATTGTATTTAGTGATGAATGGTTACACACTCTCATCCCTATCACCATGGATTTCCATAAATTAACCATGCAATTCCAGTAGGAGGGCCAACGACACTAGTTTCAAGGAATCATAGCAAGGTCACCAGAGATCATTAGTTCCCATTGAATGGAAAATCTCCTCAGAAAAGTTCATTCGGGAATTATTTCCCAACTTCATTCCATTTAGACAGTGAGGCACCCTTTGTCTATCCTAACTTCCAATCTCTCTTCTCCCAGCACCAATCTATGTTTCAAACCTCCCAGGGAATTCCCCCTCCTCTAGGTGTCCATGATAATTCAATTCATCTAGTTCTAGGCAATATTCCTCCAAATTTTCACCCTTATCATCATCCCTTCACCCAGAAGAATGAAATTGAGAATATTGTTCAAGAATTGCTAGAAGCAGGGGTTATCCATCCCAGTACTAGACCCTATTCTTCTCTAGTGGTCATGGTACTCAAGAAAGAAGGTACTTGGTGCACGTGTCATGATTTTCACACCCTTAATAAACTCACCATCAAAGAAAAATTTCCCATTCCTGTCATTGATGACCTTTTGGATGAATTAAGTGGTGCTTATTATTTTAACAAACTTGATCTCCACTCTGGCTACCACCATATTCGTATGAAAGAATAAGACATTCCCAAGACTGCATTCAAAACTCATGAGGGTCACTATGAGTTCTTGGTTATACTATTAAGCCTTTGTAATGCTCCCTCCACTTTTCAAATTCTCATGAATCATATCTTCCATCCTTTCCTGTGTCATTTTGTCTTGGTTTTATTTAATGATATTCTCATATATAGAAAAAATTTGCAAGTCCATCTTTCCCATGTGGATCAAGTTCTATAGCTACTGTCTTAGCAAATTTTTTTTATTAAGAATTCTAAATGTGCTTTTGGAGCCTCTAAAGTTGAGTACCTGGGACATATTGTCGACAAGGATGGTGTTAGGATGCATCCAAAGAAAATTGAATCTATGTAGGGTTGGTTGTGCTCAAAAACTCTTAAAAGTCTACGTGGCTTCCTAGGTTTGACACGCTATTATCACAAGTTTTTTCAGAATTATGGAAAAATTGCATCCCCCCTCACAATGATCCTTAAATAGAATGAATTTAGTTGGACTCTAGAATCCGACCATTCCTTCCAAGCTTTGAAATCTGCTATGTGCACTACTCTTTTTCTAGCTCCCCCTGATTTCAGTAAGACCTTTATATTGGAATGTGATTCCTTAGGGAAAGACATTGGGGTTGTCCTCATGCAAGATGGTTGACCTTTGGATTTCACCAACAAACAATTTTCCAAGCACCATTTGGGCCAATCCACCTATGAAAAACAAATGTTGGCTATTCTGCACATTGTGGATATCTGGCATCCTCATCACTTGGGGAAACACTTCCAAATTAAAATTGATCATCAAATCCTCAAGTATTTTCTTGAACAAATAATTTATTCCCCAAAACAAAAAAAATGTGTAACCAAGCTATTTGGATATGATTATGAGATCATCTACAATAAAATAAAATAAAATGTGGTGGTTTATGCCCTTTCCAGGAAATATGAAGAAGAGGGGTCTCTTTTTTCCTTCTCTTTCATTATCACAAATTGGCTTTAGGAGGTTCGATGGGAATGGTTGCAAGACCCCAAACTTTCAATATTGATCCAAAAACTACAAAAAGATCCACAAGATTCTCTAGGGTACTCTTGGTACCATGGTGATATTCGTTATAAAGGTTGCTCGTATTTAAGAAAATAGTAAAACCTTAAATACATTGTGCTCTCTGAGTTTCATGCTTTACCTACAATTGGGCATTCAAGTTTTACCAAAACCTATGAATGAGTCAAGAATTTGTTTTTCTTGGATGGTATGAAACATGAAATCCATACCTTTGTGGCTGAATGTGATACCTATCAACACAATAAGAGTGAGATCGTCAAATCTCCAGGCACACTCCGACCGCTTTCGATTCCACCTGCTATTTGGATAGATGTTTCTATGGAATTCATTGCTGGCTTACCTAAATCTGACAATAAGTCAGTCATCATGGTATTAGTGTGTTGTCTTTCCAAATATGATCATTTATGTTCTCTTCAACACCCATTCACAACATCCACCATGGCTCAAATTTTTATGGATACTATCTTCAAACTCCATGGCATGCCTCATTTTATTGTTTCTGACCGTGATCCAACTTTCACCAGCACTTTCTGGAAAGAATTGTTCCAACTCTAGGGAAACCAATTGCATCTCAACACAACATATCATCCTCATACTTATAGACAAACTGAAGCGGTCAAAAAGTGTTTGGAAACCTATTTGAGGTGTTTTTAATTTGACAAACAAACCCAGTGGGTTCATTGGTTACCCCTCACTGAATGGTGGTACGACACCTCTTACCATATCTCCACTCGCATGACTCCCTTTGAAGCAATCTATGGAAAAAATCCACCCTCATATCTATCACACTTTCCTGGTGTCACCATGGTTCAACAAGTGTATCAAACACTTATAGTTTGCATGTAAATTCTCCGTACTCTCAAAGAAAATTTGGTCATGGCTCAGAATCACATGAAAAAATAAGAAAACCATGGCCATTTTGAATGTGAATTTGCTGAAGTGGACCAAATGTTTCTTTGTTTGCAACCTTATAATCACACTTCACTCAAATCCCAACACTGTCAGAAAATCGCCCCCAAATTTTATGGTCCTTATCATATTCTCAAGAGAGTGGGGGCAGTGGCATACTAGTTAGAGTTGCACATTCACTCTAAGCTCCACCTTGCTTTTCATGTTTCCTGCTTAAATAAAGTGGTCAAAACTAGGTGCTAGAATCAAACCCATCTACCTGAGTTAGATGAAGAAGGTTCCATTTGGTTACAACCCCAAGTAGCCTTGGACCAATGAGAGCGTCATCTTCACTAGTGCACTATCAAGGAAGTTTTAGTTCAGTGGAAGGACACACAACCATAAGATGCCACTTGGGAGATGAATACCATTCTGCAACAATTCCCTCATCTCAAGCCTTAAGGAAAATGTTTTTTTAAGGGAGATGGCATGTTAGGGATGTTGATACTGAGAGGGGGGTGAATCAGTATCAAGTACAATTTAAAACCTTTTTCAACTTATACTTAAACCATTCAATTATATCCAATGAGAAATGAACAATAATATAAGAGTTACACCAATACACCACAA
>SNQJ01S0029775.1:46227-96546 GCA_010110895.2 Picea sitchensis
ACTTCAATTGGTTTGAGTTGTCCTGGTCTTGATGGCACAAGAGCATTGGAGCGAAGCTTGGAACAACAGAGACCCAAGGAAGTGATCATAAGGTATGTTCATGATTCTTGCCTCCTAGTTCATTCAATAGTCGAAATCTAGGGAAAGAGTATTATTCTGTCCTGTTTTGTTCTAGATCCAGGTGGATCTAGGGAGATCGGTTTGTGTCTGCACTTACGGATTAATCTTGAAACAGTTGGAAGATCCACTAGATGGATGTGAAGACCGCATTTCTAAATAGTCTTATACAGGAGGAGGTGTACATTGAGCATCCACTAGGATTTGAGGTGAATGGGAGAGAGTCTCATGTGTGTATATTGAAGAAGGCATTGTATGGGCTGAAACAAGATCCTAGATCTTGGTATTCAAGGATTGATGCCTATTTGCAGCAGTTGGGCTTTAAAAAGAGTGAGGAAAATCCCAACCTATAATTCATTGTGGTTGAAGAGGGTCCTCTCATTCTCTTGCTATAGGTGGATTATATATTCATTACAGGGGCAGAGAGACTCATCGGTAGCTGCAAGGAGAGCCTTGCTTCAGAGTTGAAGACGACTGATATCATACTAATGCACTATCTTTTTGGGATTGGAGGTTTGGAAGGAGCCTGGACACATCTTCCTGGGAAAGGGGAAGTATCTGTGTAATATTTTGAGGAGATTTCATATGGAGGAAAGTAGGCCCATGACCACTCCTATGATTACCAATTGGAAGAAGCTTCATGCTTATGAGTCACAGTTGGTGGATTCCACTTTATATCATCAGTTGATCGGGTCATTGATGTATTTGGTCAATACCAAGCCAGATATTTGTTTTGTTGTCAAAACTCCCAGTCAATCCATGGTGAAGCCTAGGAGAGTGCACTGGGTGGCAGAAAAACATGTGCTCAGGTATCTTTATGGTATGGTAGATTATGTTCTGGACTATCATAGAGGAGATGGACTTCGTCTGGTTGGCTATACAGATTCATATTCGGCGGGATGTGCTAGTGACAGGAAGAGTACTTCAGGGTGTTGTTTTGGATTGGGCTCAGCAATTGTGTCTTTGTTCAATTGGAAGAAAAATTCAATGGCTTTGAGTTCTGCAGAGGCGGAGTACATGGAAACCAATCAGGCCAGTTGTGAGGCCCTTTGGCTTCACAATTTGCTGGTGGGATTTTTCAGTGTGCAGTTGAGGCCTACCGTGATTTACTGTGATAATCAGAGTTGCATTAAACTCTCGGAGAATCATGTTTTTCATGACAAGTCTAAGCATATCAATATTCGTTATCACTTCATCCATGACTATGTTCATAGAGGATCTATGGAGCTACAATACATATCTATAGAGGAGCAAGTTGCAAAAATACTCACCAAAGCATTGGGCAGAGGCAAGTTTGTATTTTTCAGGGACAAGCTTGGACTAGTGAGTAACACTTTCCTCGGTAAGAGGAAGTGTTAAAAATTTAATTAAAAAGTACCTAGGCAAGTGCTTCTCATCACCTAGGCTCCTAAGGTGTGAGAAATTGCCTAATGTGGAACCTAGTCATTTAATTTGTGAGATGCAAATTAAAAGGTGACTTTTTGGAGACTTAGGGAAAGTGGGTAAGTAAAGTGATTTTATCCCCACTGTTGATCTTGTCTAATCTCAACCATTAGATGAGATGACCCTTGAGATTCCCTCTTGAGATCGATTAGGGTAAGGAGGTCACACCATTGTGTTGTTTGTTGAGACATTTTGAGAGAGAGAAAGAGCATTTTGGAGCAGGAGGAAAGAGGTTATTTCTAAGAGTTAGGGAATGAATTCCAAGGTAGAATACTAGCACAGAAATCAAGGCAAAGTGTACAGCATTGAAAGTAGGTCGTACTATATGGATTGAGTAGGACGTACAACATCAAAAGTAGGCACAAAAATTGAGGGAAGGCACAGTTCAGTAGAGAGGATGTACTCTATGGATTTTCTAGTTCCGTACAACAGGAAACAAGCATGGAAATCGAGGCATAAAAGTACATTCCATACTGTATGGATTCTGTACATTCCATATGGTCTGTATGACTATTATTCAGGAATAGAAATCGAGGAAAATGTTTTTTGGTTCTTTCTAGAAGTTTTGACATGTTTCCCAAGGTGACCATACAACATTTATTGTTTTGTTTTGGGTTGTGACAATTGAAATGAATTTCAAGGAAACCGTACAACATTTTAGAGGAACAGAAATCGAGGAGCAGATCTGCAATTTATTGCAGAAAATTCTGGAAAGAGTTTTGAGGAGTTTCTCTCATTTTTCCTGTGTGAAGACTTGGCATGGTTATCAAGATAAGTTTTTCATTTAAATTTATGAACATGAATATGTTGTAAAAAAATTTCTCTGAAGCTCCCAAATAATAAAAACTCCCTCTCTCACTAGTTTTCCCCTTGTGGGTTTTTCCAGGATCATTGTTAGACCGAAAATATTTGTGTTAATATTTTCTGAGTTTATGTGTTTCTGATATTTTATTTCTGCATTATAAACGATGTTCAAAATCCTCATGTTTCAGTTCTGAAATTTGTTTTTTGTTGAGTTTAATTGGTTGTTATAAATCTGGGTTTGGGCATTAAACATTGGCTGAAAAATCAGCGAGACTGAAACTAGGTTGGGGTCTGAAATTTTACACTTCGTGCAAGTCCTGTCCGTCGATCCAAGCAGGAGATGCATGTCATGAGATCGGCTTGTTCGGTAGTACAACGTTCAGGAGAAATGGAGTGTGTTGATGCACAAAATCCAGAAGTCTCGAAGTCCGTAGTTCATCTGACTCGTTCATCAAAAGGGAAATGTGTCGTAAGATCAGTTGATTAATTAGGTTGGTTATCATTGATGTCAACCCTTGAAGAAAGTCGGGTAGTGAAATCCGGTAGCACAAAGGTTTAGGTAATGGACTCAAGTTTGTTTGATGGATAATGGTATGAGTTTTGATATATTTGCAGGTAAAACTATTCTATATGGATAGTACATGTCATGCCATTTTTGGTGGTATGTGGAACATCACATAACTCCTCACAATTAGATATTTATGGCCATGTGAAGTTGGATAACCCTCATGAGTCATCTAGAAGCCCATCATGAGATGTGGAGCAGAAGGAAGAAAGTATTTTTATAGGAACAAGGACATTATATTTGGCTATTAGTTGTTACAAGATATTATAGTTCAAAAAGGGAAAATACTGCACCCAAGAAGGAATTGAAGAATAAAAAAATAGCAATGGATTTCATCTGGGAAGGATTACCTAATCCGATAAGAGAAAAGGTTGGTAAATGTTAATCAGCCAAAGAACTTTGGGATAATTTACATGACATATATTATTCACTCATCGCAGATTCAGAAAATGCCAAAGAAGATGAAGATATAGATCAAGAAGAAGTATGTTCACCATGTCTAACAGATTCAGAGGATGAAGATTACACAATCACCAAAGGTATGTTGTTTTTCTTTAATTGTGAAAAACGCAGACATCTTGAAATAGAATGCCATGAAGGAAATGCGACAGAAAAACTAATTGAAAAGGAAGACAATTGTGAAGCTGAATTGATTAGTGCTTTAGATGAACTAAGAGAAGAAAACAAGTCACTCAAGAAATAATTGATGAAACAAAAGGAAAGTGTTCACATTTTTTAAGAATTCCAACAGGTCATTAAGAACTTAAGAACTTAGCTAGAAGAAGCCAGAAAGATCGAAGAAATAATTGAATATCAAAAGCAGTATTTGGAAGCCAACATAGAAGCATAGAAGGAAGAAGTAGAAATGAGAGAGAAGATATTGGAAAATCATCTTAAGGAAAGAAATAACAATCTAAACCAACTTGAGGTAGAGTTTGGTCAAGAAGAGAAAGGACTTGAAGAAGAAATAATCACATTAAAAATTCAGCTTGAAGAAGCAACAAGAACAGAAGAAGTCATGAAGTCTCAGATAATGAAGAAAGAAGAAGAAGTTGAGAATCTTGAAGACGAAGTTGTCACATTGAGAAGTAAAATATTCAAGTTCAACAAGAACGTTGAAGAGACAGAAACATCCACATTAGTTATAGGGAATGAAGAGAATCACTCTAGGTTGCTAGAAAAGAAGAATGGAGAAAATAGAAAGAGTTATGCAGAAGTAATCAAAGGAAGGATTCATGGTCAACCAGAATCTAAGAAAACTATTGAAGATACATCTTCAAAAATAAAATCCATGTTCAAGACACAAAGAAACTTCAATCATGATCCTGATCAGTCAAGGAAAAAATTCAGAAGGACTACGCCACAAAGAAGATCATTCACTCCCAGGTATGCAAATTTCTTTTATGGTCATTTTTTTTATTATACTAACTTTGGAGATAAGGTTACAGATTGTAGGGATTATAAAACAAATGTTCAAGCAATAAATTCCTATCTAGCCCCATGCAACATTGAATGTTACAAATGTCATAACTATGGACACATAGCTAGTGACTGTAGAAGAATAATCGATACTTCCATGAAAGAGAACACTGATATCAGATGTAAGAAAGTATGGATAAGAAAACAAGAATAACAGGTGAAGAAATACCAGGTCCCAGATATTGCAAGATTGGCAATAACAAGAGATGAAGAAAATTCTACAGAGGAAAAGAAAGATGTCAGATACAGAAAGGTTTGGAAAAAAACTGAAAGAAAAGATGGACAGGAAAAAAAGGAACAAGTTCAAGAGATTGTACTTTCAGGCATTGTAGTGAAATATGAATCCACGGACAGAAAGAAAGAAGTAAGATCTCATAGAGATGATGAATCTACCAATGAAGATGATGATGAATACACATCAAAGAAAGAATTGTTCTGATCCATCTAGATTAGAGACTCCTAGGTAACATGAATGTTATACAGGGGGAGTCTATGTGATAGCTTTGACAGACCAAAGAACCATCCTTCGATCATCTTGCAGAGTTTAAATAGGAAGATCCAGAGTAGTCAGTTAGCAAAAGTACAATCAATTGTAGTAGTGAATACTTCATGATAGTACAATGATAAATGGGTCAACATTATGGACAGTGTGTGGTAGAGTCTTGGGCATTATGAATAGAGATGGATTCATAAGAACACTTAGTAGGTTTGGACAGATATATGACAGTGGATGAGAGCATGGATTCATAGATTAGTTCAGAGAGTGGTTCAGAGACAAATAAGAATTATCATAATGGATGATAATTACACAGGAAATGGCTCGAACAATACTAATGGATTCAAAATTAAAAGATATTTTTTGGACACATGCAGTGCATACAACAGTTCACATTCAAAATAGAGTAATGCTCAGAAACAACAATGACAAAACTTCCTACGAGCTATGGAAAGAAAGACCAACAAATGTGAAGCACTTCAAAATATTTGGAAGAAAATGCTACATCAAAAGAGAAGATGGCAGAATGGGAAAGATTGAATCTCGTGTGGACAAAGGAGTACTTGTTGGTTACTCAAGTACAAGGAAAGCATACAAGTGTTACAATATGAGGTTGAACAAATTTGTGGAAAGAATCAACGTAACAATTGATGAAGCAGGTGAACAAGAATTAAAGGAAGAAGAAAATCAATCAATGGAACAACTTTACGAAGAAGAAGCAGAAGATGAAGAATAATTCTACATCAAACAACCATAAGGATTTCAGTTGTCAAAGAACGCAAATTACGTGTGAAAATTGAAGAAGGCCTTTTATGGTCTAAAAGAGACTCCTAGAGCATGGTACTCTAGACTAGATAAATATCTACAATAGGAAGGGTTCAGAAGAGGAAGTGCAGACAACAACCTCTACACCAAGGTAACTCAATATAGTATTTTATTAATTTAATTTTATGTTGATGATATTATTTTTGGAAGCAATGATGACAAGTTAAGCCAAAAATTTGCAAAGGATATGGAGAATGAATTTGAAATGTCATTACTCGAAGAAATATCCTTCTTTGTGGGTCTTCAAATACGTCAAAACAACCAAGAAATTTTTATTTCTCAGACTAAGTATATCAAAGAAAGGATAAAGAGGTTTGGAATGGAAGATTGCAAACCAGTTACCACTTTTATGCAAGCCAGTTGCAAGTTCAGCAAAGATGATGATTCAAAGTCTACAAACCAAAGTAATACAAGTCAATGATTGGTAGCTTAATATATGTGAAAACATCCAGGCCATATGTAATACAAGAAGTTGTACAGGTGTCATGATTTCAAAAAGCACCAAAGGAATCACATGTCTTAGCAGTGAAGAAGATTTTCAAATATCTCAAAGGAATATAAGAGTTTGGATTATGGTATCCAAAAGGAAAGGATTTATCACTTATTGCCTACGCAGATGCAGATTGGGTAGGTTGCATTGATGATCGACGAAGCACCAATGGAGCAACGTTCTACATGGGTGAGTGTTTAGTATCTTGGCTAAGAAAGAAACAATCATCAATATCTTTATGTACAGTCAAAGCAGAGTATATTACAGCAGCAGAATGTTGTACACAGGTTCTATGGATGAAACAAACTCTTACTGATATACAATTTGAGTATGATGAGCCCATTCCAATATATTTTGATAATACAAGTGTCATCAGTATATAAAATAAATTTGTGATGCACCCCAAGATGAAGAACATTCCAATCAAGTATCACTTTCTACGGGAACAAGTTTCAGAGTAGAACATCAAAGTTGAATATGTGGGAAAAAAAGAACAAGTGGTAGACATTTTTACAAAACCTCTTCCACAGGAATCCTTTGAGTATCTTTGCCAGAGACTCGAAGTAATTTCTACTCCAAAATGAATGCTTTTGAATGATGATATTATATGTTGTATATTTACACGAGGAAACACCATAAAGAGGACAGTTTCGGTCAGGAGATCAGTTTCAGGAAGATTTCAGTGAGGGGGAGTATCCGAAAGGACAATTCAGTTAGGGGGAGCAGCCTTGGATGGAAAGAAAAATTTTCCATTGATGAAAAAGGGGGAGAGATTTATCAGATGTAGAGCACAGAGGCATGGTTCCAAGGGGAGTGATGGTCACAAGAAGAGCATGAGTGATATGACTTTAGTATTGGATGACATGACTTTGGTATTGCATCAAAGTGTTTCCATCAATGCCAAAGGGGGATATTGTTGATTAATTGGGTTGGTTGTCATTGATGTCAACCCTTGAAGAAAGTCTGGTAGAGAATTTTGATAGCACAAAGGTTTGGGTAATGGAACCAAGTTTGTTTGATGGATAATCGTATGAGTTTTGATATATTTGCAGGTAAAACTATTCTATATGGATAGTACATTTCATGCCATTTCCATTGGTATGTGGAACGTCACATAATTCCTCATGGTTAGAGAGTTATGACCATGTGAAGTTGGAAAACCCTCATGAGTCATCTAGAAGGCCCAAAAGGTCAAAGTAGTCAAAGTGTTTGCAGAGAAGAAATTATTTAAATAATAAAGTGAAGTGATGAGTGTACTATAAGTCAAAGAGGATGAAAAATAAATTATTTAAACAATAAAGTTAATGGAGAACTTACTAATTATGGAAAGTGGTTAAGTTATGTGGACAACTGTTTATAAGTGGGTTAACCCTAAAATAAGGAAAGTGGGTAAATATGGTGAGAAGGTAACCCCTTAAGGAAGCTACATAAAAGTATAAATAAGAAGAAAGGGTATCTCATTCAAATTACACTTGAATATCGTTAAATATCTATTTTTGTGAAAGGTCATTTGGACAGGTATTATTGATAGAGAAAAATAACGGCAGAAAAAGTGTGGCAGGAAAAATGTTGCACAAAAAGTGTGGCTGGAAAAGTGCGGCAGAAAAAGTGTGGCAGGAAAACTGCGGCAGAAAAAGTGCAACAGAAAAATCACAGCAGGAAAAGTGCATCAGGAAAAATGTGGCAGAAAAGCCGCAGCAAAAAAAGTGCAGTAGAAAAAGTGCAGAAGAAAAATCGCGGCAGTGGATTCGCAGCAACAAAACCGCGACAGTAGAATGCTACAAGAAGAAAAAAGGTATGGTTCTCAAATGTGTAGTGTTGAATTTATGAATGAAGTTGAGGGTTTGTCTTGTAAATATGTCAGATGACCTCTTGGGATTTTATGGCTTGTTGTAGAGTTGATCTGAGGCAGATCTACTGAAGTCTAATTTTGGTTCATGTTTGAGGGATTTTGGTTGAGATATGTTGCTAAAGTTATTAGTACAGATAGAGGTTGTATAACAGTGAGGTTCTAGCACATGGTTTGAGGTACAAACTTGTGGTATAGTGCTTGAGGTATATGTGATCAAATCAGATTGGTTGATGAGTATACAATGACAGGTTTCTCAGTGACATATTCAGTTTTTTCATTTGGGTACATGGTTGAGACAAGTAGTTGATGAGTTGACACATACATGAGGTGTATAGTTGATGATGTTGGTACATATTGATGAGTCATATTTGATGTGTATTTGATGCATGATTGGTATATATTTGGTGCATGGTTGATGTATTCATTGATGGTATAGGTTGGTGCATGGTTGATGCATTTGTTTATGGTACAGGTTTTTTGGTAAAGGTTAGTGCATGATTGATGCACTTGTGTATAGTACAGGTTGGTGCATGGTTGATGCACTTGTTTATGGTATAGGTTGATGCATGGTTGATGCATGGTTTAGGTTATTGGTACGGGTTGTTTGGTGGAGGTTGATTGGTACAGATTTACAGCAGTATATCTCACAGTGATAGTGTGACAGTGGTTCCATCATTCTACTTCTATGTTAGGGTGGTTGGACAGGGCAAGGACAGGTGGTTGTATCCACCTTCCGGTTGTAGCTGGAGAGCATAGGGGATTGTATCCTCCTTCTCGTTGTAGATAGAGAATTGGGGAGTTGGAGCTTCCCTCAGGTTGTAGCCTGAGAAACTAGGGATTTGGAGCATCCTTCCAGTTGCAGCTGGAAAACAAAGGAAGTTGGTGCTTCCAATGAATGTAATCCTTAAAGACATATAAGAAAAATCATTATGTTTTTTTCATCCTCTTTGGGTTTCCATGTAAAACACTGGTGTACTATGTATGTGCTTGATTGCTCATTTTTTCATTGTTTATTTACTCTGCAACTATTGGATGATAATTCTACATTGATATAACACTTTAATTTTATGGTGAAAAAGGATTATAATTCTACATTGATATAACACTTTAATTTTAAGGGTGAAAAGGATTGAATTTATCTATTATTGATTCACCCCCCCTAGTAATCCAACAATTGGTATAGGAGTCAGTTCCTTCAGGAAAACATTTAACCACTGGAAGGAGATCATGGATTATTATGAGAATGGAGTACCAATGTTTAATGGTCATAATGGTTTTAATTATGATATGTGGAGCAGAAGGACGAAAGTATTTTTATAGGCATAGGGACATTATATTTGGATATCAGTTGTTACAAGATATGATAGTTCAAAAAGGGAAAAGACTTCAGCCAAGAAGGAATTGAAGAATAATAAAAAAATAGCAATGGATTTCATCTGGGAAGGATTACCTAATCCGATAAGAGAAAAGGTTGGTAAATGTTAATCGGCCAAAGAACTTTGGGATAATTTACATGACATATATTCTTCACCCATCGCAGATTCAAAAAATGCCAAAGAAGATGCAGATACAGATCAAGAAGAATTATGTTCACCATGTCAAATAGTTTCATAAGATGAAGAGTACATAATCACCAGAGGTATGTTGTTTTGCTTCAATTATGAAAAACGCAGACATCTTGAAATAGAATTCCATGAAGGAAATGAGACAGAAAAACTAATTGAAAAGGAAGACAATTGTGAAGCAGAATTGACTAGTGATTTAGATGAACCAAGAGAAGAAAACAAGTCACTCAAGAAATAATTGATGAAACAAAAGGAAAGTGTTCACATTTTTGAAGAATCCCAACAGGTCATTGAGAAATTAAGAACTCAGCTAGAAGAAGCCAGAAATATTGAAGAAAAACTTGAATATCAAAAAAAGTATTTGGAAGCCAACATATAAGCACAGAAGGAAGAAGCATAAATGAGAGAGAAAATATTGACAGATCATCTTAAGGAAATAACTAACAATCTAAACCATCTTGAGGAAGAGTTTGGTCAAGAAGAGAAAGGACTTGAAGAATAAATAATCACATTAAAAATTCATCTTGAAGAAGAGAAAAGAGCAAAATAAGTCATCAAGTCTTAGATAATGAAGAAAGAAGAAGAGGTTGAGAAGATTGAAGAAGAAGTTGTCACATTGAGAAGTAAAATCATCAAGCTCAACAAGAACGTTGAAGAGACAGAAACATCCACATCAGTTATAGAGAATGAAGAGAAACACTCTAGGTTGCTAGAAAAGAATAATGAAGAAAATGGAAAGAGTTATGCAGAATTACTCAAAGGAAGGAATCATGGTCAACCAAAATCTAATAAAACTATTGAAGATACATATTCAAGAAGACCATCCATTTTCAAGCTACAAAGAAACTTCAATCATGATCATGATCAATCAAGGAAACAATTGAGAAGGACTATTCCACAAAGAAGATCATTCACTCCCATTAACACAAATTTCTTTTATGGTCATTGTTTTTATTGTACTAACTTTGTACATAAGGTTGCAGATTGTAGGGATTATAAAAGAAATGTTCAAGCAAGAAATGTGTATGTGGCACCACACAACATTGAATGTTACAAATGTCATAACTATGGACACATAGCTAGTGATTGTATAAGCATGATCGATACTTCCATGAAAGAGAACATTGATATCATATGTAAGAAAGTATGTATAAGAAAACAAGAAGAACAGGTGAACAAATACCAGGTCCCAGATATCGCAATATTGACGATAAAAAAATATGAAGAAAATTCTGTAGAGAAAAAGAAAGATGTCAGATACAAAAAGGTTTGGAAAAAAACTGAAAGAAAAGAAGGACAGTTAAGTAAGGAACAGATTCAAAAGACTGTACTTTCAGGAATTATAGTGAAATATGAATCCATGGATAGAAAGAAAGAAGTCAAAGCTCAGAGAGATGATGAATCTACCAATGAAGATGATGATGAATACATATCATACCAGGAAGTGTTCTGAGCCATTCATCTTATATATTCCTACGTAACATGAATATTATATAGGGGGAGTATATGTGATAGATTTGACAAACCAAAGAACCATCCTTCGATCATCTTGTAGAGTTTAAATAGACATATCCAGAGTAGTCAATTAGCAAAAGTACAATCAGTTGTAGTAGTGAATACTTCATGATAGTACAGTGATAAATGGGTCAACATTATGGATAGTGTGTAATAGATTCTTGGACAATATCGACGGAGATGGATTCATAAGAACACTTAGCAGGTTTGGACAGATATATGACAGTGGATGAGAGAATGGATTCATAGATTGGTTCAGAGAGTGGTTCAGAGACAAAGGAACATTATCATAATGGATGATAATTACACAGGAAATGGCTCGAACAATGCTAATGAATTCAAAATTAATAGATTTTTTTGGACACATGCGATGCATACAACAACTCATATTCAAAATAGAGTAATGCTCAGAAAAAAAAAATGACAAAACTTCCTATGAGCTATGGAAAGGAAGATGAGCAAATGTGAAGCACTTCAGAGTATTTGGAAGAAAATTCTACATCAAAAGAGAAGATGAAAAAATGGGAAAGTTTGACTCTCGTGTGGACAAAGGAGTACTTTTTGGTTACTCAAGTACAAGGAAAGCATACAAGTGTTACAATCTGAGGTTGAACAATTTTTTTGAAAGAATCAATGTAACAATTGATGAAATAGGTGGACAAGAATTAAAGGAAGAAGAAAATGAATCAATGGAACAACTTTACGAAGAAGTAGAAGATGAAAAATAATTCTACATCAAACAACCATAAGGATTTCAGTTGTCAGAGAACATAGATTACGTGTGAAAATTGAAGAAGGCCTTGTATGGTCTAAAATAGGCTCCTAGAGCATGGTACTCTAGACTGGATAAATATCTATAGTAGGAAGGGTTCAAAAAAGGAAGTGCAGACATAAACCTCTACATCAAGGTAACTCAAGATAGTATTTTATTAATTGAATTTTATGTTGATGATATTATTTTTGGAAGCAATTATGACAGGTTAAGCCAAAAATTTGCAAAGGATATGGAGAATGAATTTGAAATTTCATTACTCAGAGAACTATCCTTCTTTTTGGATCTTCAGATGCGTCAAAACAACGAAGGAATTTTTATTCCTCAAACTAAGTATATCAAAGAAAGGCTAAAGATGTTCGGAATGGAATATTTCAAACCAATTACCACTCCTATGCAAGCCAGTTGAAAATTCACCAAAGATGATGATTCAAAGTCTTAAAACTAGAGTAATAAAGTTCAATGATTGGTATCTTACTATATGTGACAACATCCAGACCAAATGTAATGCAGGAAGTTGGACAGGTGTAATGATTTCAAGAAGCACCAAAAGAGTCACATGTCTTACCAGTGAAAAGGATTTTTAGATATCTCAAAGGAATAGAAGAGTTTGGATTATGGTATCAAAAAGGAAAGGATATATCACTTATTGCCTACACAGATGCGGATTGGGAAGGTTTCATTGATGATTTATGAAGCACCACTGTAGAAGCGTTCTACGTGGGTCAGTGTTTAGTATCTTGGCTAAGTAAGAAACAATCATCAATATCTTTATCTACAGTTGAAGCAGAGTATATTGCAGCAGTAGGATGTTGTACTTAGGTTCTATATATGAAACAAACTCTGACAGATATATATGTTGATTATGATGATCCCATTCCAATCTATTGTGATAATACAAGCGCCATCAGTATCTGAAAGAACCACAGGATACACTCCAAGACGAAGAACATTCCAATCAAGTATCACTTTCTACGGGAACAAGTTGCTAAGAAGAACATGAAAGATTAATATGTGTCCACAAAAGAACAAGTGGAAGACATCTTTACAAAATCACTTCCATAGGAAACCTTTCAGTATCTTCTCCAGAGGCTCAGAGTAATTTCTACTCCAAAATCAATGCTATTCAATGCTTATCTTATATGTCTTAGATTTACATGAGGAGGCACCATAAAGAGGAAAGTTTAGGGTGGGAGATCAGTTTTAGTAAGAGTTTAGTCAAGGGGAGTATCCCCAAGGAAAGTTCAGTTAGGGGGAACAGCCCTGAATGGAAAGATACCTTTTCCATTGATGACAAAGGGGGAGAGATTTATTAGATGCAGATCACACAAGAATGGTTCTAGGGGGAGCGATGGTCACAAGGAGAGAATGAGTGATATGACTTTAGTATTGCATCAAAGTGTTTCCATCAAATCCAAAGGGGGAGATTTTTTATTAATTAGGTTGGTTGTCATTGATGTCAACCCCTGAATAAAGTCCAGTAGTGAATTCTGGTAGCACAAAGATTTGGGTAATGGACCCAAGTTTGTTTGATGAATAATGGTATGAGTTTTGATATATTTTCAGGTAAAACTATTCTATATGGATATTACATGTCATTCCATTTCCGGTGGTATGTGGAACGTCACATAACTCCTCACGGTTAGAGAGTTATGGCCATGTGAAGTTGGAGAACCCTCATGAGTCATCTAGAAGCCCCAAAAGGTAAAAGTAGTCAAAGTATTTGCAAAGAAGAAATTATTTAAATAATAAAGTGAATTGATGAGTGTTATATAAGTCAAATAGGATGCAAAAGAAATTATTTAAATAATAAAGTTAATGGAGAACTTACTAATTATGGATAGTGGTTAAATTAAGTGGACAAGTGGTTATAAGTGGGTTAACCCTAAAATAAGGAAAGTGGGTTAAGATGGTTAGAAGGTAACCCCTTTAGGAAGATACATAAAAGTATAAATAAGAGGCAAGGGTCTCTCATTCAAATTACACTTGAATATGATTGAATATCTATTTTTTTCAAAGGTTATTTGGGCGGGTATTATTGATAGAGAAAAAGTGTGGCAGAAAAAGTGTGGCAGGAAAAGTGCAACCGGAAAACTGTGGCAGAAAAAGTGCGGTAGGAAAACTGCGGACGAAAAAGTGTGGCAGGAAAATTGTGGCAGAAAAAGTGTGGTAGAAAAATCGCAGCAGGAAAAGTGCGGCAGAAAAACCGTAGCAGAAAAAGTGTGAAAGAAAAAGTGTAGCAGAAAAATCGCGGCAACAAAATCACGATAGCAGAATGCTACAAGAACAAAAAAGGTATGGTTCTCATATGTGTAGTGTTGAATTTATGAATCGAGTTGAGGGTTTTCCTTGTAAATATGTCGGATGCCCTCTTGGGAGTTTATGGCTTGTTGTAGAGTTGATCTAAGGCAGATCTACTGAAGTCTAATTTTGGTTCATGTTTGAGGGATTTTGGTTGAGGTATGTTGCTGAAGTTATTGGTACAGATAGAGGTTGTATAACAGTGAGGTTCTATCACATGGTTTGAGGTACAGACTTGTGGTATAGTGTTTGAGGTATATGTGATCAGATCAGATTGGTTGATGAGTATACAGTGACAGCTTTCTCAGTGACATATTCAGTTTTTACATTTGGGTACATAGTTGAGACAAGTAGTTGATGAGTTGGCACATACATGAGGTGTATAGTTGATGATGTTGGTTTTCTAACACTACCAATGCATCCATGTGTATTCCACTCAGGTTTTCTAACACTACCAATGCATCCATCCTATTATCACTGAATTATTTTGTGAAGTGGTTGTCGTCATGAATGAACAAAAATCATCCATCATGTCACTCTATTTCTTCCCCCTGATACTTATTTTTGTGTCTCTTTTCCAATACTGGAGAATTGTGTTCCGGTACCATTTTGTTCTAGTACTGCTATGTTCTAGCACTACAGAATTATGTTCTGGTACCATTTTATTCCAATACTGCTATGTTCTGGTACTACAGAATTTTGTATCGATACTGCTTTGTTCCGGTACTTTCCTGTTCGAGTACTATATTTTCTGGTACTGCATAAACCTGCTCTGTTACTTATCTAGTAGTGATGCCAAAGTGATATGATCTTTGTCATGTGCTTAACATTGTTTTCACTTCAGGTAATTGAAGGTATGAGATAATCTTTTCATGTTATTTCTATCAAGGATCATTTAAGTCTTGTGTTGAACTGTTCTTTACTCTCATATACATCTTCCTCCTACATTTCTACACTCACCCCTAAATGAATCATCCTTGCTATCCTTTAAGGAGATATTTTCACATTTAGCTCTATATGATAATGGGTGCCCCTATATTATTACCTCAACATTTTGAAAAAGTGATTGCTAATTGAAATATCTATTGAAAAGTGGTGACACCATTATGTCTAATACTAACCTAGTTGATTCAACAAGTTCTTATCCAAGTTTATCTTGGGAGGTATTGATGAAAACCTCATGTTGTGGACCGCCCTTGCAAAACCTCAATGAACTTTCATGAGAACCCTAATAGGATTAACTACAGGGACCTCTTAGTCATTATCTGATATGTTCCATTATACATTGAATAGATGAGATTTAATTCTAATGTGGATGATGTCACCCTTGGGATAATTGCAAGTAATTAATGATGTGCCTAAAAAATCTAAAACACTCTCGTACCACTTGCCTTCCTTATACTCTAAAGCTGTCAATGAACAGTATACATCATTCTAAATCTTTTGAGTAATATAATAAAAAGGAAGTATTAGGAAGTACGAGTAAACCTATCGAGGTACTGAACAGGCCTGCTGGCAGCGGGGCCATGCTTGTATGGTACTAAGGTAAACCTGTCGGGGTACTGAATAGGACTGCTGGCAGCGGGGCTATGTCGGGTAAAGGGAGTTAAAAAACATAAAGTGGCACACCTAAAACTGACCAAAAACCCTGGGGTCTCATTCTGGAGAAATCATTATCAAATCAAGGCTAGGAGATGACCTTTATATCTCTCGGATGATGTTCCTAAGAACCTTCAAGTATCCGCTTTAAGGTTCTATCTTTAAAATAAATAGGTTTTCATGAAAGTGGGACCCTCAGTATATGTAATTCACTTTACCTAAGAAAGAAGAGCTTCATCTCTAAAAACTTGGATAAGAAACGAGTTAATCATCTTGGGATGTATTCTTTTATGTGTTCCTCTCTTCAAATGAGATCTAAACTATGCTTATATCACTTTTATTTTAAAGGTAATTTAGCAAGGGGCCCTATTAGTCAAATTCGTTATGAAAACTCTTGGCCACTATCCTATAATCATATTAGAATCACATCCAGCCCTTTCTCGTAACTATGATCCACAATGGATTGGATAAGACTTAACGTCAAATCACTAACAGATCTAATATATTACTCATGACTCCACTTTTGCATCATAACTACTTTTCCATGGGTAAGAAGTGTGAACCATAGGCAAGGAGGTTTATATTGTATAGAAGGTTACTTAAAAGAGAACTTAAGGAGCTGAAGAAAGGTGGAAATTCAGGGAATGCTTGATCAAGTGAGGAGTATCATCAATTTTGAAATTTTGAAGATCATTGTTGCATGAGGACATGCAATGGATAAGGCACGGGGGAAATGTTGAGCCTCATTTTTGTCACCTCCAATTGCCTTATATTTTCCCATATCTTAACCAATTTTTCCTCATACATATGCACTATATGCCTATTTTCCTCAACAGACATGTCATTTAACAATTGTTTTGTACATGAGGTAATATTCATTTAGTCATGATTTATGTGGTTTATTAATGGTTAGAATTGAATAATTAATGATTATTATGATCCTAATTACTTTGACTATTAATTAGTAGCTCCATCCAGTACTACCACTATTCTGGTACTACAACAACCCACTGATCTGGTACTGCAACAACTGACCGATCTGGTACTCCGCTTGATCTAGTACTCCACTGATCTAGTACTTCGCTCGATCCGGTACTGTGTGCTCATCTGATACCAGCTCTGCACCTATTCCAGTACCAGCTCTGTGCCTCTTCTAATACCAGCTCCATCTAGTACTACCATCGCATTGGTCCGATACCCATATTATGACTATGCTCGTCCGATACTAAACCCCTACCTACAGGATTCTGGTACTAGATTTGCACCTCAATTTTCGTGCAAATAAAGATGAGTCTCAAAATTTGGGGACATGGGTTTTGTTCAAAGTGGCATTTTCATGCGAATATGTGGCCCATAGTTCCATGATATCACATGTGTGGACCTCCAACTCAGGGGGAACGATTCAGCCTAAAATCATCAAATATTTCTAAACTACCATATTGCATCTTGAGTTTCGTGCAGATGGAAGCATATCTTACAAAACCATCAAATGGGTTTTTAGAAAATCTATCCAACTACAAAACACATAAATCGTTTCTCAAAATTCACAATGTATAGAGAGATATCGAAGGAAATTTAACCTGAATTTGTAATATCTGATGAAAAACCTAGATTTTGTGCATAAACCGTTTAAATGAATTCTGATTTGGGGGATTTGTTTCGATCCATCCCCATTGAATTTCCTTGTATAAATATGAAGGAAGAAGTAGTAATTAGGAGAGAATGGTATACATTTTCATGCTGAATGAAATGTTGAACTGTTAATTCATTCAATCAATTGAAGGAATACAGATGATATTTTGTGCAATTCATGGGAATCAGTAAAGTGCTTTAGTCTGAGATTTCTTTAGAGGTACCTTGTTGGTTTGGAAAGGGCCCACTGCCCCAACCAAGGTAAACCTCCATGTATCTATATTTGTGTGTTATAAGTCAATTGTGCATGTGAACACTTAATAGTTGTTTCTGAACACTTAATGGGTTCAATTGGAATTGATAGAGTTATGATTGATTTCTTTGTAAGAGTGAATAAAGTGTATTGTTGATTACTATTTAAAATGATACAAGAAGCAATATCTAAGTTCATCTCTCCATTTCATGAGCCTATAATGAACCAACTTTTCATCTAAGCAAGAACCTTTTCAATTGAGTGCTTGTTTGAGAGTTTTGCCATCAGTTTTATCTTCTAAGTTTGAAGTTGTGTGAAGCATTCAAATATTCTAAAACAAAGTGTTTTGTTATTGATTGTTTTCTTGATTGGGATATACTCATCAGACGTAGACAAACCACCTATTTCCATCACATATAGTGTAACAACTCTATTGATTACAAATCCTAGTCGATAATTTATGTTTGGTAATATATTATGCATATAATTGCACCAACAGATGGTACAGGTTGGTGGATGGTTGATGCACTTGTTTATGGTACAGGATGATTATAGGTTGTTTGGTATAGGTTGGTGCATGGTTGATGTACTTGTTTATGGTACAGCTTGGTGCATGGTTGATGCACTTGTTTATGGTACAGGTTGATGCATGGTTTAGGTTATTGGTACAGGTTGTTTGGTGCAGGTTGATTGGTACATATTTACAATAGTATATCTCACAGTGATAGTGTGACAATGGTTCTACATTATGGCGGATGGATGGGGAAAGGACAGGTGTTTGTAGATGGATAACATAGGGGGTTGTAGCCTCCTTCTAGTTGTAGCCAGAGAATTGGGGAGTTGGAGCTTCCCTCGAGTTGTAACCTGAGAAACTAGGGGGTTGGAGCCTCCTTCCAGTTGCAGTTGGAAAACAAAGGAAGTTGGTGCTTCCATTGAATGTAATTCTTAAATACATATAAGAAAAATCATTATGTGGTTTTCTCCCTCTTTGGGTTTCCATGTAAAACATTGGTGTACTATGTATGTGTGTGATTGCTCATTTGTTCATTGTTTATTTACTCTGCAACTATTGGATGATATTGCTACATTGNCTCTAATTAATCCAATAGGTTTCTACCTGGAACCTGGATGGGCCACGAACGAGAAATTCAGCAAAGAAAGTCCAGAGAATTTTGAGGTATAAAGTGCCAAAAGGGCATTGAAAGAATACATGGACTGTGTTTGGAAACATAGGAGGTGTAACAAGTTTAATAAATGGCCAGAGAGAAATAAATCACAACATTAGTGGCATTGGGCCGTTAGATCTAGGTGAGATAAAGATAAGCCGTCAGATCAAGCGAAGATTAAGTCACGATCATTAGATCTCATTGAAGGGAGATCGACGATGGGGAACCATTGTGGAAATCGCAAGAGAAATTAAAGTGTGAGAAAGTTTAGACTCTGCAATCCCTCAGGATCGTTGATCTTGCTAGATCAATAGATAAACGGTGGATATCGATCCCACTACGGACAAGCATCTTTGCATTGCAGAGATCGGGAAGGAAATTAAATCGTGAGTAATTTGAGTTTCCAAAATCACTCCTGGTCATTGATCTTCATGGTTCATTAAAACACAACTGTCAATATTGCAAAGTGAGATAAGTGCCCAAATGTTAAGTCGAGCTCACAACTCTCGGTCACGTGTAGAGAAGATAGAGAAAACTTCGTGCAAGTCTTGTCCGTCGATCCAAGCAGGAGACGCATGTTAGAAGATCAGCTTGTTCGAGAGTACGACATTCGGGAGAAATGAAGTGTGCTAATGTGCAAAATCCCAAAGTCCTGAAGTCTAGAGTTCATCCAGACCATTCATCAAAAGGGACATGTGTCGATAGATCAACTTGTTCAAGAATTCAACATTCGAGAGAAATGGGGTATGCTAAGGTGAAATCTTCCGAAGCCCGAAGTCCCAAACTGACGTGGCCTACTGACATCACTAGGGATGACATGGACACATTGGATGTATGCCACTTGTCAATGAGTTAAGAACCTTTGTAAGATAGAAATGCAGTTAGAACGTGACAAATGTCACCCTCCTGATTGGACCACGTGTCGGTTTCCCAAAAGGGGTACATGTCAGCATGAGGACAATTATGGAACGATCGACGGGTTAATCCAAAACTGCCAACCCATGTCCCTACAATTTGGAAAAAGTATAAAGTTTGATGTGATGTTGCAGTATTATTTAGTTCAAGAACAGAAACCATGGGCCCCAGTGGACACGTGGCGCCATAATGGGAAGTCCAAAGACTTGACACTCCAGAATAAATGGTGCATGAAGGAATAGACAGAAGAAATTTTGAATCTCCTATCCACCGTAGATCAGAGCAAGGAATGTGGACCGTAGATCCGTCATTCTTTGCATGTTCTAAAGTTCATTGTTTTTTTATGTTGGGATGCACAGAAAAAGGGAAACCTCTAAAGCCCAGAGCCTAAGGTTTCAAGGCTCCAAATAAGCGCCCAAATCATAAGCATTGGGTCATAGCCATGGTCCCATGTGAACCAAGGGCAGAAGAAAAAGGGGCTAACGCTTGAAATTTGTTGCAGAACAGAGTTGGGCTTAGAGATAGAAGCCTGAGGGGTTCTTGACCGACCAAGACCCATATAAAATGGAACGTGATATTGTTTTTGTTGAATCAGATTGGTTTATTCTGGAAAATTGTTAAAGTCTATTAGCCAACAAAAATTCAGTTGACTGCACATTTTGCAGAATTAATTATTGTCTTAACCGAACCGAATTGTCACATAGTGCCAAGAAATGGGGAAGGCACAGGGTGCTTACAATTCAGAAAATGAAGCTAGAGGAATGGATGTCCATTTAGGAGTTGAAGGATCAAACCCCAATGGGCATGGAGAAGAAATGGATAGAGAAGGAAACATGATGAAAATCATTGAAAAGTTGCAAAAAGTTATCCAAACTCATCGATCAGATAACAAAAAGCTCATGAAATCTAAGGAGAAATAGGGAGAATTGAACATAAAGTTGATGCAGAGCCTAGAAAGAATATAAAATAAATTGGATAAGCAGAGTGGCTCAAGCAAATCAGGAAGTCACAAAATAACAAAAAGTTATAGCAGACATCACCAACACTCCCCGAGGAATTCCAATAAGAGAGTACACAGAAGCTTAAGTCTATCCCATGTTAGGAAGCATAACAGGTCTAGGGAGAATGAGCTATCAGGGGAAATGAAAAAAATCAAACCTCCTACATTTGATGGTGAGCACAAGAAGGATGAAGATGCAGAGACATGGCTGCTAGGCATGAGAAAGTATTTTCAATTACATAATTATTCTTCTCATGTAGAAGGAAGAATTTCCATTTGCCAACTTAAAGGAAAAGAATCCATGTGGTGGGATCAGCTGGTGCAAGTACAACACCTCAGGGAGAAAAATGTAACTTGGAAGGATTTTAAGAGGCATTTTGAGAAGAAATACCTGACCAAGAGGTATGATGACAAAAATATGAAAGAGTTCTTTGAACTTAAATTGGGCAGCATGGTAATTGATGAATATGAAAGGAGATTCTTAGAGTTGTTGAAGTATGTCTCCTTCATCAAGGATGAGATAGTGAATATTCAGAGGTACCTGAGTGGGTTTCCATCTTTCATTAGCGATAAAATATAATATGATGATCCCAAGACTCTAGAAGAAACTATAAGGAGAGAAAAATGCTTATATGATCAACAAAAAGGAAAGCCTACTTTCTAGAAGGCTTGGGAGGACAAGAATAATTTCAAGAGGGAACAGAGGCAGAAGGGAAACAAGCCTCCAATTTTTAGAAATAGTCCTCAAGGACAACCATATTTTAGAGAGCATATAATGGCTGAGGTAGGAGGGCAAAGGCCAAGGTAGGCACCCATTCAATGTTGGGGCTGTAAAGGAGACCACAAGTATAGAGATTGTCCTCACAAAATTGACAAGGTAAGATTTGTTCACAATGTATAGCAAGCAGAAACAATGGAGGACATGGGTAGAAGAGTACCAAGGATCTATGCAACCCGATATAACAAGCAAGTTGAGTTTCAATAACACATGATTGAAGTTGAAGGTATGATCAATAACCATGCCTTTACTATTTTAATTGATTCAGGGGCTAGTCATAGCTATATAGACTCTAATAGTGGAAATATTTCTTTTTCCAAGAAGCAAGCATGGGAAATATTGGATGCTACAGTTGGCTACACAAGCCAAGAGGAAAGTTGTGGAGATGGTTAAATCATTTCCAGTGGGCATGAATGGACTGTGTACCAAGGAAGATTTGAACATCTTTTTGTTGGGATCATATGATTTCCTAATTGGTATGGGTTAGTTGGACCAACACCATGCCATATTAGACTGCCATAACAAGGCATTCACTTGCTTGGATAAGGAAGGAAATCGAAAAACAGTCTAAGGAATTCCTAGGGTAGTGACTATCAGAGAAATTTCAGCAATGGAGCTGAAGAAATGTTATAGGAAAGGCTGTCAAATATTTGCAGCCCATATGGAGGAAGCATCTAAGGATAAGGTGCCAAATTTAGAAGATCATGCAGTCCTGGAAGATTTTGAAGATGTGTTTAGGGAGGTACCATGACTACCCCCAAACAGAGATATTGATTTCTCTATAAATTTAATGCCTAGAGTAGCTTGAGTGTCAAAGACTCCTTGCAAAATGAGTACACCAAAGCTAAAGGAATTGCAAATGAATCTTGAAGAACTTATGAAGAAGGGGTATATAGTGTGTCACCTTAGGGTGCCCCAGTCTTGTTCGTGAAAAAGAAAGATGGGACATTGATATTGTGCATCGGTTTTAGATAGTTGAATAAAGTAACTATAAAGAACAAGTATCATTTTCCAAGGATCGATAATCTCTTTGATCAATTGAAGCATGAAAAGATAGATCTCAGGTCAGGATACCATCAACTAAGGATTAAAGAGTAATACATTAGCAAAACTGCTTTCAGGACAAGGTATGGTCATTATGAGTTCATAGTGGTGCCATTTGGGTTATCAAATGCACCTGTTATTTTCATTTGCTTAATGAATGGTGTTTTCCGAGAATATTTAGACAATTTTTTCATTGTCTTTTTGGATGACATCCTTGTATATTCCAAATCATAGGAAGAGAATGAGTGATGCAGACCCCCACCTCAGCAGGGTCCACTAACCTTCCGGTCTTCGGATATTTCACTCTTCGTGAGCCGGAATGGCTCTTTGACTCCTACTGGAATATTCCTGCAATGCGACCACAGGTCCTTATGCAAACCTCAGCTGCACAAACTGGCGCTAGGCACAAGTTCTTTCCCCACGCGACCACGATGCTTATGAATGTGTGATGAATTTTTGACACCTTGCACTTCCCAACCACTGAAACCCGCCTGGGGCCTAGCACATGCTAGCCCTTGAATTTATGCAGATGATATGACCCTCCTCTAAGGACTGGGTCCCAACTCCTTTACTACTTCGGGATTTTTTGATTCACGAAAATCCATAGGCATCGCTTTCCTTTCCCTTTCAAATCCCTGATTCTCAGAGACCTAATGCCACCCAGATATACGGTCTAGATCCTCCTCTAAGACCAGTGAACTAGATGCTCTGTCAGGATTTTGTGAACCGGGATTTCGCGAATCTCGATCCCAACCACAACTGCTCCAACTACAGAACCCCGATATGGTGAAATCCACACTCGATATCAACAGCTCTCGTTGATCTAGATCCAATGACCTCTATTCCTCCTGGACTTACTAACGCTGAAAATATCTTCAGCCTTATCCTCCTCATTGTTTGACTGAATCCGATGGCCCACGGAAAATCGACACTTCTTCCTTGAAGCGTTTCCACCGTCCATCCAGACTTCCAATGCTTCTCTGTCAAATACTTTGGTGTCAACCCTTACGAGCTTTATTTCTTATAGGTGACTTCAACACTCATCTCCCTTTGAATACTTCAAAGGTTCTACCCCTTCTGAGCTTGGGTTCTCACTATGACTCCTGGACTCTAAGGAATCCTCTCACGCACACCTTGCACAACTCTTCTGCTATACCTACACTTCTGCTAGTATGAGAACGACGGTATCTCTCTTGAGATTTATGAGATAAAACTCAGAAACTTGTCAACACACTCTATGTGGACCTTCACTACACTCCTTGCAGGAATTATCAGGAAGAGAAACAATTGAAACTCATACTTCCTCTCTTATAGATTTCATACATTCATCATGGAATCATGAGCATACACATAGCATTGAAACAAATGCATAACATAGAATATAAGCAAACTGTAACATAACATTCAAAAGATAAAGACAGTATTCATCACATACACACAAAACTTGGATCAAAGCTTCTTTATATTAATCCAAAGGCTTTTGTACATGAGTTCTATAGAAAAATCCATCTTCTTATACAATCTATAATTCAGGTTTTCTCCTCTACTCTTATTCTACAACTCTACTTCTCTACAGCGAAAATCGAAAGAGAATAATCCTAATACAATACAAGTGACGGTGTCGTTTTACGAGTTTTCCCTCCTACAGTCCTAAGCTATCTTATCAGAAATTAAAAACTATCTACTTTACATTCATTACACTTAAATGCCTCCAAAACTGACAGATGAGAGAAATGCTCAAGATCTATTTTACAATATTCAAAACATAAATGTGAATACATCGTCTTAGCTGTAACATTAATGTTCCTTCATTTAAAGTCAAAATGTCTCAAAACGTGCACTGGTATAATTCTAGTTGTCTTCTGCTTTTGCGCTCTCTTTGTTGGCTTTCTTACGATGCTCTTGCATCATACTCCCTTGGATGAAAAAATCATGAACTCATGTTCATGAGCTCCTGCACCGTATGTCCATGTCTTTGGATATCTTCTTCACTTTCCCAACTAACATATTCAATCGAGTGTCCTTTCCACTTTACCAAGTGTCTGAAATACGTTTTCCTTTGGGTCTTCTTGCTAACTCTCTAATCAATGATCTTTTCCATTTGTGTCTTTTCAGCTACAAGAATCTGTTTAATCCATTGGGCTTCCTTCTAATCCTCTGATCCCTCTACTTCATATGCTATGATGAATATGGGCGATATTCCTACCCCATATGGTAATTCAATTTTATAAGCATCTGCCTCAAACTTTCGCAAAATCTTACATGGCCCAATTTTCTTCATCTTCAGCTTATTGTATGTTCCCCTTGGGAACCTTTATTTTTTGAGATGTGCCAAAACCAAATCACCTACTTCAAGCTAAATTTATCTTCTGTGTTGATCAGCTCTATGCTTGTATTCCTAGTTGGAATTCTGCAACGCTCTTTAATCTTACTGTGGAGTTCCTGCATTTCTGCTGCAAAATCTTTCGCTCCAGCACTTCTGAACTCGCTTTCCTCTAAGTCCCTCAGCTCAGATACTCCTCTCGGCTACATTCCATACATTATTTGAAATGGGCTATGTCATGTGCTCCTGTTGGTTGAATCGTTATATGCAAATTCCACTTGTGTCAGAATCTGATCCCAATGACTATGATTTTCATCTACCAAACTTCTCAGCAAATCCCCTAAACTTCGTTTTACTACCTCAGTTTGTCCATCCGTCTGAGGGTGATATGCTGAAATAAAAGATAATTTCATCCCTAACTTCTTCCATAGGGTCCTCCAGAAATGACCAACAAATTTGGTATCCCTGTCCGATACAATACTCCTGGGTAACCCATGAAGTCTAACAATTTATTTGAAAAGCAGATTTGCAATGTGTGTTGCATCATTGGTTTTCTGACATGGAATGAAATGTTCCATTTTAGAAAATCTATCGACTAATACAAATATGGAATCGCAACCTCTTTGTGTCCTCGGTAGTCCCAACACAAAATCCATGCTTAACGTGTCCCACGGCCTCTTTGGTATTGGAAGTGGTTGATACAACCCTATATTATGTCTTTTCCCCTTTGCATGCTGGCAAATCCTGCACCTGTTCACGAATTTCTTGACATCCATGCTCATCCCTGGCCAATAGTATGAGCCATTCAACTGTGCAAAGGTCCTATCATGGACAAAATGTCCAATCGATCCTCCACTATGTTTTTCCTTCAAAAGGTTTTCTCTCATAGAGCATCTCGGTATACACAATTGATTTCCCCTGAATAACAGTCCATCCTAAATTATGTATTCATCTCATTGGATTCTATATCTAAGAACTATATTCTCACATGCTTCATAGGCGTCCTTAAAATTTGCATCATCTCTATACATCTCCTTGAGATTGTCAAAACCTAAGGTTTTCACTCTAAAATCCTGCAGAATCAAACATTTCCTACTTAGTGCATCAACAACCTTGTTAGCAGTTCCAGAAATGTGTTTTATCACAAAAGTGAAATTCTTCATATATTTAACCCATTTTTCATGATTTTGGTTCAATTTCTCCTGTCGAGTTATGAATTGTAAAGCATGGTTGTCGCTATACAAGACAAACTCCTTTGGAACCAAGTAATTTCTCCATTTCCTCAACACCTGTATGACTGCATAAAATTCCTTATCATATGTGGAATATTTCATCTTGGTCTCGTTCAGCTTCTCACTGAAGTATGCAATTGGCCTATTTTCTTGACTCAAGACTTCCCCAATCACAAATCCACTTGTGTCACATCTGAATTTGAATGTTTTACTGAAATCTAGCAGAACTAGAACTGGTTGTCCAATTATTTTCTCCTTCAGCAAATTGAAACTTTTCTTTGGTTCCTCTGTCCAATGAAAATATTTATGTCTTTTCTTGACTGTGTCCATCATTGGTGCACATATCCCACTAAAATTTTTGATGAATTTCCTGTAAAAACTAGCCAATGCATGGAAGCTTCGAACTTCAAAAGTACTCTTTGGTGATGGCCAATCCATGATCACTTTTACCTTCTTAGGATCCATTTTCAACTCATTCGAAGAGATCACAAAACCCAAATAAATGAGTTATTTCTGCATGAAAGATGACTTCTTCAAATTTATCAACAATTTCTCTTACTGCAACCTCTTCATCACTGAAGCTAATTGTTTCAAATGTTCTTCCTCAGTCTTACTAAAGATCATTATATCATCAAGATATACAATTACAAACCTCCCAATGAAATCTTTCAATACTTCGTTCATCAATCTCATAAAAGTACTTGGTGCATTTGTTAGACCAAACAACATGACAAGCCATTCATACAGCCCTTCATTTGTCTTGAATGTTGTATTCCATTCATCACCTTCCCTCATTCTAATCTGATGATATCCGCTTTTCAAATCAATTTTTGAAAAAAAATTGCTCCACTCAAGCAATCCATCAAGTCATCCATCCTGGGTAAAGGAAATCTATACCTGATGGTGATCTTGTTTATAGCTCTCGAATTTTTACACATCCTCCAGCCGCCATCCTTCTTCGAACTTAACACTATTGGAACAACGCATGGGCTCAAGCTCTCTCTAATCAACCCCTTGTCCATCAAATCCTAGACTTGTCTCTTAACCTCTTCATTCTCCTGTGGCGTCAATCTATATGATTCTTTGTTTTTTAAACTCGCTCCAGGCATAAGGTTGATGTGATGACTTATCTTTCTGATGGGCGGAAATGAACAAGGTAATTCATCCACCACTATATCAGCGAACTCTTCCAACAGTTCCTGAATTTCTCCAGGTAGATCATCTATCTTGGTATTGGTTAAGATGACTCTAGGTTTCCTCACCACGACAAACTGCATTTCTTCTTCTTTCTTGACCTCCTCAAGAAGTTCCTTCCCACTCATGAGAAGTATAGTATTGTTGGCTTCTACCTTCACCTTCTCGTCTTTAATTGGTAGCAACATATGCGTTCTACTATTCTTCTCCAAGGTGTATGTGTTCTTTCTCCCATCATGAACAACATTTCTGTCATATTTCCATGGTCTCCCCAACAAAAGATGACAGACATCCATGGGAATAACATCACATAAAATTTCATCCTTATATCCCCCTATCTTAAATTCAACTAAACATTGTTTAGTGACAATTACCTGATGTCCCTTTTGTAACCACGGAAATTTATATGGGCTCAGATGTGCAACAGTATCCAATTCTAGCTTCTCCAATTTCTGTGGATACTAGATTATATGTGCTTCCATTGCCCACTATTACTTTTCATACCATGTCCTTGGTCTTGCAAGTAGTTTTAAATAGATTGTTCCTATGGACTAGATTTTCTACCTCCTTTTTTGGTTTCAAGATAATTTTCCTCATCATTAATGACCTTCCACCTCCTGTATCTTCTGCCTCAACATTTCACCTTTGTGCTTCAAAAATGTGAGCTTCACCTCCATCTCTTTTCCTATCGGGGAATTCAAATGATTTGTGTCTAATTTTCCCACACACAAAACACTTTATTTCACCTCCTCTGCCTCTTCCTCTTCCTCTTGCTCGCGGAAAAGTGTTCCTGTCAGCATATTGTCTCCCCTGTGAACTTCCTCCTCTTTCAGGGTGAGTGTGAGGTTTCTTTTCTTCTTCCTTAGGCTTTTGTACTCTATTTTGGGCAATTTCTTTGCCTCTTATCTAACTTCTACCTCTACCTCTTTGTCCTTGCTTTTGGTTCAATTTTTCTTCTACCTTCAAAGCAATATGATAAGCCTCCTCTACATTCCTGATTGTTACCATGCTCATCTCATCCTGAATATCGTATCTCAGACCATTCATGTATCTGGTGACCTTTTCGTCATCACTTTATCGATGACCAGCTCTAATGTTTATCCTGTAGAACTCTTCAGTGTATTCCTTCACTGTCATCCCTTTCTGTCTCAAATTATGCATTCTTCAAAACAGATTGATTTGGTAATCTCTGGGTATAAATTTGTCTTTCATCTTTGCAACCATTCTATCCTAGCGTTTGATTCTTTGCTTTCCTTTGTAACGCCTATCATCCTACAGTTCATCCCACCATAGTGTTGCATGCCCTTTAAGTCTAGTGACAACATGTTTTACTTTCTTATCTTCTTCGATGTATTCATAGTCGAAGTTATTATCCAGAGCTCTAAACCAATCTAGAAGCTCCTCAACATCTAAGTTTCCTTCATACATCGGAATGTCCATCTTTGCCCTGGCACCTACTCTTGCAATAGATCTGAATAGATGTTCTTCTGCAACATATTTGGCTACAAATTCTTCTTCATCTCCAGCCTCATTCTCGCTTCCGGCCTCATTGACATATCCAGTGTCAGTTGTCCATCTCTGTGTTGTCTCCATAGAATCTAATCGAGCATGGAGTTCTCTCATTTCCCTTTCCACAGCTGGATTGGTCATTTCTCACTCTTGGCATTTTCTATGCATCATGGTTTAAATCTATTCCACGCAGAATTCAAATCATGACTTACCTTTCATCTCTCTTCTCACCTATAGAAACAAATATTGTAGGCTCTGATACCACCTGACATAGACCCCCACCTCAGCAGGGTCCACTAACCTCCTGGTCTTCGAATATTTCACTCTTCCTAATCCGAAACGGCTCTTTGACTCCTGCTGGAATCTTCCTGCAATGTGACCATAGGTCCTTATGCAAACCCCGCCTGCACAAAATGGCGCTAGGTGCAAGTTCTTTCCCCACACAACCACGACGCTTATGACCGTGTGCTGACTTTTCGGCACCTCGCACTTCACGGTTTCGGGGATATCGAGGTGAACAGATACACTTCCCAACCACCGAACCCCCAAAACCCTCTTGGGGCCTAGCATGTGCTAGCCCTCAACTTTATGCAGATGATATGACCCTCCTCTAAGGATTGGGTCCCAGCTCCTTTACTACTTCAGGATTTCGTGATTCACGAAAATCCGCGGGCAACACTTTCCTTTCCCTTTCAAATCCCCGATTCCTAGAGACCCGATGCCACCTAGATCTAAGGTCTAGATCCTCCTCTAAGACCAATGACCCAAATCCTCTGTTGGGATTTCATGAACCAATAGTTCGCGACTCTCGATCCCAGCCACAACTGCTCTAACTCCCGAACCCCGATATAGAAAAATCTACACTCGATATCAACGGCTATCGTTGATTCAGATCCAATGGCCTCTATTCTTCCTGGACTTACTAACACCAAAAATATCTTCAGCCTTATCCTCATCGATGTTTGAATGAATCTGACAGCCCACAGAAAATTGGCACTTCTTCTTCGAAGCGTTTCCACCGTCCATCCAGACTTGCAATGCTTCTCTATCAAACACTCTAGCATCAACCCTTCTGAGCTTTATTTCTTATAGGTGACTTCAACACTCGTCTCCCTTTGAATACTTAAAAGGTTCTGCCCCTTCTAAGCTTGGGTTCTCACTATGAATCCTGGACTCTAAGGAATCCCTGCACGCACACCTTGCGTGGCTCTTCTACTATAATTGCACTTATGTTGGTATGAGAACGACGGTATCTCTCTTGAGATTTCTGAGATAAAACTCAGAAACCCATCAACTCACTCTATGCGTACCTTCACTCCACTCCTTGCAGGAATTCTCAGGAAGAGAAACAATTGAAACTCGTACTTCCTCTCTTACAAATTTCACACATTCATCATGGAATCATGAGCATACACATAACATTGAAACAAATGCATAACAGATAATATAAGAAAATTGTAACATACCATTCAAAATATACAAATAGTATACATCACATCCACACAAAACTTGGATCAAAGCTTCTTTATATTAATCCAAAGGCTTATGTACATGAGTTCTATAGAAAACTCTATCTACTTATACAATCTACAATTCAGGTTTTATCCTCTGCTCTTCTTCTACATCTCTATTTCTCTACAGTGAAAATCGAAAGAGAATAATCCTAATACAATACAAGCAAGGGTGTATTTTTACGAGTTTTCCCTACTACAGTCCTAAGATATCTTATCAGAAATTAAAAACTATCTACTTTACATTCATTACACTTGAATGCCTCCAAAACCAACATATGAGAGAAATGCTCAAGATCTGTTTTACAATCTTCAAAACATAAATGCGAATACATCCTCTTAGCTGTAACATTAATGTTCCTTCATTTAAATTCAAAATGTCTCAAAATGTGCCCTGGTACAATTCTAGATGTCTTCCTCTTTTGTGCTCTCTTTGTTGGCTTGCTTACGATGCTCCTGCATCAATGAGCATCATTTGAGGATGGTGTTGCAAGTTCTAAGAGATCATCAGCTGTATTCCAAATTGAGAAAGTGCTCGCTTTATCAAAACAGAATTCACTACTTGGGGAATATCATTTCAAAGGATGTGATAGTAGTGGACCCTGAAAATATAGAAGCCATTAAAGGGCGGGAAACACCTAAGAATATGACAGAATTCAGATCCTTCATGGGTCTAGATGGCTACTACAGAAGGTTCATTGCAGGGTTTTTGAGAATATCTCATCCCATCACTTCCTTGCAGAGGAATGGGAAGAAGTTTCAATGGACAAAAGAATGTGAAAAGAGTTTCTAGCAATTGAAGCAGTTGTTAACCAGTTTTCCAATTCTGAAGATCACGGATTTGAATGAAGATTTCATGGTTTGCATAGATGTGTGCAAAGGACTTGGTGGATTCCTTAGACAAAATGGGTTTGTGATATGTTTCGAGTCCAGAAAATTGAAAGAGCATGAAAGGCTCTATGCCACTCATGATTTGGAATTGGTAGCCATAGTGCATGCTTTGAAGAAGTGGAGGAACTACCTCATGGGAAAGAGGTTTGAGCTAAGGAAAGACCATAACGGTCTGAATATTTGTTTGATCAGCCTACTTTGAATGCTAGGCAGAGTAGATGGTTGGAATTCCTTTATGAGTATGACTTTGATATCAAGCACATCAAAGGAAAGGAGAACAAAGTGGCTGATGCACTCAGAAGGAGAGTGCATGAACTGCATGCTACAACCATTAGCATGTATTAGACGGATCTTAAAGATAGATTTGTAGAGGCTACAAAATCAGATTTGCAGTACGTGGAATTCATAACAAAATTGTAGAAAGGTAAATTGTAGCAGGAGGTTCAGGATTATGAATTGGGAATTGATGGAATCCTTCTGTATAGAAACAGAGTCTATGTACCTAACTCTTTTGAATTGAGGAGTGTGATTTTAAAAGAAATGCATAATGTGACTTCTAAAGGACAACCAAGATATCGGAAAACAATCTCAGCAGTCAAAAGCCAATATTATTGGCCAAGAATGAAGAGGAAGCTTGTTGATTTTATTGCTAAATTATTGGAATGTCAAAGGGTCAAGGCTAAGCATAGACACCCAGCTGGGTTACTACAACCATTACCCATTCTTGAGTGGAAATGGGAAGTGGTGACAATGGATTTCATCAAAGGATTGCCCAGAACAAGCAAGCAACATGATGCAATCATGGTAGTGGTGGAAAAGATTACTAAAGCTTCCCATTTCATTCCTATGAAGATTACTCATAAGGAAACTAACATTGTCGATATTTATATGAGGGAAGTAGCATGCTTGCATGGTGTACCTAAGACAATTGTGTCTAACAGAGACCCAAAGTTTACATCAAAGTTTTGGAATGCGTTATTCAAAGGGTTCAAAACAAATCTAAACTTCATCACTGCTTATCATCATGAGTCTGATGGGAAGACAGAGAGGGTGAAGCAAGTAATAGAAGATATGTTAAGAATGAATGTGATGGACAAACCATCTAAATGGAAAGATTATCTACACTTGGTATAATTTTCCTACAAAAATGGGTATCAAGCATCACTGAAGATGAGCTCATTTGAAGCATTTTATGGTAGAAAGTGAAACACCCCAGTAAGCTGGGACAACCCAGCTGATAGGGCAGTGGTTGGGCCAGATTTTCTCAAGGAAATGGAAGAACAAATGCTAAATATTAAGCAAAATTTGAAGGTTTCCCAAGAAAAGAATAAAAGTTATGCTGATAAGAATAGAACTCATAGAGAATTTAAAGTAGGGGATCATGTATTCCTGAGAGTAAAGGCCAATAGAAGCTCCATGAAGTTGGGAAATTGTTCAAAGTTGGCAGCTCGATATTGTGGGCCATTTGAAATCCTAGAGAGGATTGGTCTAGTAGCATATAGGCTTGCATTGCCTACATGAATGTTTATACATAATGTATTTCATGTGCCATTGCTTACGAAGTATGTACCTGATGCTAATCATGTTATTGATTGGAATGTGATTAAGGTGGAACAGGAAAGCACTTTTCAGGTGCATCCGGTGCGTATACCGGATCGAAAAAGTAGGCAGCTCCATAATAGAGCCATAGGGCTTGTAAAGGTTCAATGGACCTCGTACGGTCCTGAGGATGAAACATGGGAGCATGAAGATGCTAAGCAGGCAAAATACCCGCATCCTTTTACAGATTTTGAAAATCTTGTTGATATTATGTAAATAAGTTGCACTGAGGACAGTGCAAAAATAAGGGGAGGGGATTGTAATACCCCAAGTCTGAGCCCTTGTGAAATGTAATGATGTTTGTAGGCTGGTGAGCCAAGTAATTATAAGCTGGTAGGATTATGTGTTTATTAGGCCGAAGATCCTAGATGCTAAGGTCAATGGGCCTGATTTTTGTATATGTAATTATGAAGATTATTAATAAAATACATCGTTGCATGTAGACCGACCATGAAGAAAGAATTATTTGGGACTAAGATCTACTGGGTAGGGAAAGGAATGGGGTTGTGAGGCTAGGAAAGAGGGGTTAATATTGATGGCTTAACCCAAGGGAATATTATAATCTATTCCTGAAAAGTACTAAAGTTGGGAAAATAAACCCAGTTATCCTAAGTTCTTTTGAGGAGAGGAACAAACTCCGAGTGGAGAGGAGCATGCTCATTTAGAGCCAAGTGTCACCCAAGATGCATGCATATTTATGTGGGAAGTTCCACCTTTGTTGAGGGTTCACGAACCATTTTGTTTGCCTTCCTGAGGAGTTCGCTCTCACCATTGCAGCTCTCTCACGATTATGCAAGCTGGGCATTCTCACCATTTTCCTTGCTCCCTCTCAACATTATGACTAGTATGGCCATTTATTTTCCCATGAGTTCATCCTCAACATGTTTTCCATCCCTTGTGTAGTTCACGCACTCACTGAACAAGGACGCAGCCAGACTCATTTCCGCCTTTGTGAACCTTTGTAAATTTTTTAGTCGTCCCCTTTCCTTACCTGATTTTTTGTGGTTGTGGATTGAAGAGGTGGGTTTTCAAGCCCATGGTTGAAGAAGAAGGTTTTTAGGCCTGTGAGAAACTCTCTCTAGGTGAGAGATTTTGTTGGAAGTGATTTATCTTGGAGGGAGTCCAGTACCAGCTACGAAGCTCTGATAATTCCTAATCTGGCGTGTTGTTGAAGCCATGGAAGGGAAGTGGATCATCCGATGGATTGTGGAACAATGAAGGTGCATGTTCCCAGGGTGGGACAAGCATGTGGGGAATGAGAGTCCATGAGCAGTGGGCGTAAGTAGGCTCCTTGGAGAGAATCCTTCCATTTGTGCAGTGCAGTTTCCCGTAGCCTCAGCCTAGGTCTAGGATTCCTTTGCCCTGGGTGGAGTTTAGTCCTAGCTCCGGGGTGACCCACTGCTGAGCGTGATGAACAGCGTGGTCTAAGGCTGGGAGGTTCGTGGAAGGTCTGGACGCAGTTGGTGGTCATCTACTAAAAGATAAGTACCAAATCTCTATTCTTTGTATGATGTGTATTGTGCACATGTGTTATAATGTTATCAGAATTGTTTGTGTTTATTGCATGTATGTATTATTGTTTCTTCCGCATGGATATGTGTATCAATAGAATGTTCTGTCTGTTTAAAATTACATCACATGTATATGTATATGTATATCATAGAGTTAATTTCAGTAGCATGGCCTGGCCTGGTTGGGTTGGGGTGTCACAAATTGGTATCAGGTCTGAAAAACAAGCATACATTGGTTTAGGTAGCATTACTCGGTAGGGGCTGGAAGCCACGGATGTTACAAAATGGTATCAAAGAATAAAGGTTATTAGGTGGCATGGCCTGGCCTATTGCTTTAGGGATGGGGATGTTACAAAATGGTATTAGAGCTAAGAGAGATGTCTAAGAAGTGGTGTTGTCGTCTTATTAGTGGTTGGGGACGTTACATACATGGACCAAAGTGTGAATATATAAAAACTAATTATAATATAGTGTTGTAAATAGGCCAGAACTTGCGTAACAGACACCAGAAATAAATGGAATTGTTTCTGCTCTTTGTAATCAAATATGAGCGAATTTTGAAATGTAACTACATGCTAAAACTAATTAACATAAAATTTAATTTATTGATGTGTTGAGTAAAAGATAGAAATATGCTATGAAAAAAAAACCCTAAATCCAATAAATCAAAACAAAGTAGTCCAGTTTTGATTAAATGTTTCACATCAAGAAGACCCTATATATTGGAGAACAACATTATCTTGTTAGTTAGATTTGGCCAAAATATACAAAGATACAACTATGACAATCCCTGTAATGATTAGTTACTCTATATCATGAAAAATTTCAATGACATAATAACTAAATATGAAATGACAGAAATCATCACGGTTATTACATCAATACACATAAATAGCTTAACATTATCAAATTTATCCAAAACCAGGAAGTAATTCACAAGTATTCAGATTATGATAATGCCCAAGTCCAGACATGCCTTGAGATACAGATCATCGAAGGCAATGCTAAACCAATTATATATGACATATGAATTAATGTAAGGGAAAATAATGAGTTAAAGTAACTGCACTTTCACAAAATTAGATCACATAAAAGATCAACTTTTCTTCTTCATGGAATTCTAGAACAAGATCATAGATATACCAAAAAGAAATAATCAGTCACTGTTAGAGGAAAAATATAACATATGTCTATTATCAAAAGATGGAATAAATTCAAATCTTTAAACACTTCAGAATATGTTCATGAAGATCTCACAATCACTTTCATTTGTCCAACATTATCTCCCTGTAGTCGGTAGTGCCTCTAGTCCTCTTCCCAGGAAGAAACAAAGTCATAACGTAGAAACAAGAGAAAGAGGAAGTAAAGCTCCTCCTTCTTTCTAGAGAACACCCCCCCCCTTATTTCACTCTTCTTCAACTCTTTTATAGACTAAGAGTTCATGAGAATGAAGACAAAATCAATCCCCCAAAAGCAGGAGAATATTTAACTTAGAATGGTATCTTAACAATATTTAGTTACAATCGAGGGAGTCTTCTTCTCATAGTATGCTAAAAATAGTTAAAAGATTCAACTAACTGTAAAGAAAAGAATCCAGTTTGCAACTTGATCTTTCGGAGATTGTCTTTTTTCCAAAACATTCCTGGAAAAAAACAAACAAAGTCAATTAATAACCAAAATATCTTAAAAATAAAATGGCTACATAATCTATGATTATGTAATTGTTCTTTTAAAAATAAACAAGAAAAAAGAATTCATACTTTCAAACAAGAAGAATTACTTTCAACAAGATACTAAATCCACAAATATGATAACAACCAAAATACTCAAATTTTGATGACACAAAATATGACTTCAAAAGCATTATCATTCATTGATTCTTTCGGATTCCCATCCTTTACTTCACCTTCAAATAATCCTTGAGACCATGTGGGGAAGGCGGTTTTCTAACCTTGGTTTCTCTAAATCGACTACAATAGGCTTGGCAAAAGAAGGTTTCACTAAATGAGATTCGAGAAGGTTTTATCGCAAGCTTTCTTACTCTTGCAAGGTTTCATTATTACACACATGACCATGAAAATAATATGACAAGTCATTAGCTCGATCATGATAGTGACAAGGTTATGATAATGGAAATACTAGTGATAGTGACAAGGTTCAACTAGGGAGGTAAACTATAGTTTTAAAATCAATTTCCAACACTTACCAAAAATCAAAGTTTCGTGAGGTCAATTATATTGCATATAAACTCAAGTGCAAACAAATGCAGCAGGTCATGACAATCCTATATTTCAATGATCCTTTTAAATCAAGTCATATATTGATCCATAACCAAGAATAATGGTAATTATTTAACCAATGGTATGCAATGCGCTTATGATCTCGAAACATTAAGATGCATAGGAAAAATAAATATTTGAAACCAAAGAAAGGATGACATAAAAGAATATTATAGAAATGTCTATTACCGAGCCCCTTACACAATGTTCATCAAAATCAAGATCCATGATAAGGTAACCATAATAGACAATTACAATAATATTGATAATCTCAAATAATAATATTGATAAGTAGTAAAACCCCCCATTGAATGAGTCTAATCCAATGACATATAGAGTGGGATAAATAATATCTTACTTTCTCCTAAGACTAACATGCAACATTTTCAACATGCATTTTCAAAAGTAAATAATAGAAGGAAAAAGGTAGATACCCAATTTTGGATGTTTTTCAAACATATTCAATTGTTTGTGTTTGATCTCAATATGGATCCATTGATTCACCACCAATAAGCAATACCTTTTAACCCTTTAATGATTTGAATGAGATAAGAGTGCAAATACCTAAGATGTTTAAACAATGATACATAGTTGTTTTTACCCTTTTTTTTATATAAATGAACTAAAAATGAAAGATCTAAAATGACAAACTAAGGTCATATAACCTCTTTTTTAAACTCTTTTCGATTCAAATGAATTAAAACATGCACATACCTAAGGTGTACATGTCATTCAATGATCACCACCAACTTTTCAAAATAGAGAAATACTCAGTCAAACAAGCATAAAGTTGAGAAAACCCAAAAATTCTCCTACATGACTCAGTCACACCTATCTATGTAGCAACAAGTGGCCAAAAAGGTATGGTCATGGGTCGCTGTAGAGAAACACACAAGAGAAGCTTGTGGTCATAGGTTTCCTTAAGAGAAATCATGACTAGCTGCATATATCCCTAGGAACAGTCATAAGCATTTTCAAGAAAATAACTACCCAGAACTTGATCAAACAGGGATGTAGACACTCGTGATTTAATTGCACACAACACATAGTATATAAAATATTTATAAGATGAAAAAGGAGCAAGAAACCACATGGAAAAACTAAGGAAAGACCTCTAAGTTCTTTCCCTAGTGGAGTTACCACTCCTATTATAAGGTAATATACCTATGGATAAGCAGTCAAAACCCCCACTAAATGGGCGTAATCTAGTGACAAATAGAGGGATAGAAAATATCTTACTTTCTCCTAAGAATAACATCTATTTTCAAATGTAAATAATAGAAGGAAGAAGGTGCATACTCGATTCTAAATGTTTGTCCAACGTATTCAATGGATTGCACTCAATCTCACTATGGCTCTATTGATTAACCACCAACCTACACAATCAACCAACAAGTAATACATTTTAACCCTTTCATGATTCAAATGAGCTAAGAGTGCGAATACCTAAGATGTTTAAAGAATGATATGCAATTCCTTTTAACCCTTTTTAGATTCAAATGAGCTAAAAATGAAAGATCTGAAATGATAAACAAAGTTCATGTAATATATTTTTAAACTCTTTTCATTTCAAATGAGTTAAAACATGCACATACCTAAGGTGTACATTCGAGTCAATGATCACTGTCGATTTTTCCAAAAGAGAAATACTCAATCAAATAGGTAGATGTAGAAGACCAAAATACACTATTAAATCACAAATATTTTGCACACATAAGTCTTAATTAGAAGAAGGATTTATGGCCACACTTTTTCCTATAGATAAGGTGGACGATCACATCTTTCCTAGGAACATGTGCAACCAATCATGGTCTACCAATACAAAACCCATGGTCACCCATTAAAGCTTCGAAAAACATAAAGGTCATGAAGACAACTAAGAACAACCAATTTGTGAAAGACAAAAGGCTCACATGAAGGTCATGCATGGCCCGTATCTTTAGTTTTTGCATGCCATGCAAACTATTGTTAACTCCTCAAGAATCTATAAGTATGGGAGCCAAAGATAAGGGATGGAGGTTCATATGTAAGCATCCTTTTGTTGGTGATTTGCAGCAAGAATCTTTTGTCTTGAGTGTGATATCATTGTTGAATGTTCGGCATCAACATTAGTACACGATCTTAACTTAGGTGAGCACTATTAGATAGTGACTTGGTTATCTTGTTGAGATACAGTTCTTGATCATGCTTGTTTGATTGAGGTGGACTTGGGACTAAGGAAGAGAACTTCGGGTCTTGGAGTTAGGAGTACAATGGTGAATCTCAAGGTAATCGTCATTATTGTCACTCTCTTTCAATAAATATAGATCTATCTCCCACACAAAAAAAATTCTTGATGTTTATGTGTCTCGTCTACATCATTTATGAGATTTTATGGATCTAGTTTGGCTTGAGATGATTAGATTAAGACTTTAATCATGCAAGTTTCCATTTATCGTTTTATGAAAGAATAAGAAAGGTATTGCTTGTTTGATGATTGTGCATGTTGGTAGTGAGATCAAGCACAAGACATTGTATATGTTGGACAAACATCTAGAATCATGGGTATGCTTGATACCCTAATAACTTAGCATAAACGTGCAAGTTCTATGAAAACAAGAACACCAAGAAATGTATTGTGGGTATGCTTGATACCCTAATAATCATTCCAAAAAGACAAGATCACAACACAAGTTGAAAAATGCTTAATGCACATCTTGCCCGATATTTGATTTGAATGAGGCAAAGCCTCTCGTATATAGGTTTGGGTGCTAATGTGATATCCAAAGTATGAGACCACATCCCATCATCATCCACATAAAGTGGATCTAGTACACTTGTATGGTCAGACTACATGTATCCAACAAGTAAACCTAGTCAACTCCAAAGTACCCAATTAACTTATCAGTTCCAACAATTTATAGAATATGATGATGACACCTGGTATGAAAGAAGAAATACATTGATATGTTTCTAATTCTATATTTCAATCACATTAGACATGTCAACTAACCACTAAATCACTTATAAACATCGAAACAATTCTATACACACTTCCACATCATGCATATAAGATCTCCAAACCATATAATTTTCCCTAATTTCCTTAAAAAAAAAATTGTTCACAAAATTATAAAATATACACACTTCCACATCATGCATATGAGATCTCCAAACCATATAATTTTCCCTAATTTCCTTAAATTCCATTTTTTCACAAAATTATAAAATATCATAAAAATGTTATATATAACTTCAATTATGTTTTTCAACCAACATTATCATAAATAAAATATCAATTTAAATAATTTTTTCAACGACACCTCATTAAATTAAATTAATAAATATATTAAAAACTTTTTAAAAATCAGTATCCTACCTTATTTCAAATTCACATACCATACACCTTAACACATATTTCATTAAAATCCAATAATACTACATTCTCTCTCACATTTATATCCAAAGCAATCATCCATGATAATCATTCCTATCCATTTTCAATTACTTATTAAAATCTCGTTGAAACAAAGATCAAGTCTAACATGTGCATGACCATGATCCAATTTTATATAAAACAAAATAGATTCCCATCTATACAGTAAAAAGTAAATAGCTTTTAATATTATATTAAAATATTATTATTTTAATATTATATTAAAATATTGTTATTTTAATATTAAACTAAAATATTATTATTTTAATAAAAACTACTTGATACTTGATAAGGGACCTTTTCATCCACCCTATTCTAATCAAAGAGGGTTATGTAGCCATAAGCACATAATTATATGATTACCTTCTGAAATTATTATTTAAATAAAAACAACTTGATATGGGACCTTCAACGATTGATCACTCTTATTTTAATCATTATCAAAGAGGGTTATGTGCCCAAAAGCCAAGGAATCTAATGTTATATTAGCTATCATTCCAAAACACAAGGAATGATTTTCCATAATGATGTTATGACCACGCTGACATGTGTAGGACCATAATCCAATCAATATACATACCATGGATGGCATAGACAACAAAGAAGAAGATGATGTAGATTGTTGAATGTGATGTGCATAGTAAATGGACCTATGAAAATCATAGTATAATCAAAGTATACTATGCACTTTAAGTATATTATTATATTATGAATAAAACAACAATAATCCAATCAATATACATAACCATAATTCTTTTATATTGATACCATGAATGGCATATACAATATACATAACCATATACAATATACATAACCATATGGTATATACAATATACATGACATGTGTAGGACCATAATCCAATCAATATACATAACCATAATTCTTTTATATTGATACCATGAATGGCATATACATACCATGGATGGCATAGAAAACAAAGAAGAAGATGACGTAGATTGTTGAATGTGATGTGCATAGTAAATGGACGTATGAAAATCATAGTATAATCAAAGTATACTATGCACTTTAAGTATATTATGAATAAAACAACAATATTGGGAAAAACTAACTAATTTGTATGGACAAAAGTGTAAAGGTGTAAGAATTTTTCATTACAACACTTTGAAATCGGATACAAAATATGCAACATTTTTAAATAGGATACAAAATAGAGTATTTGGTATTTTGTAGGATATAAAATAGAGTATTTTGTGTTTTGTATTTTGTAGGATATAAAATACAGCACTTTGAAATCGGATACAAAATATACAATTTTTTTAAATAGGATACAAAATAGAGTATTTTGTATTTTGTAGGATATAAATTATACAATAAATTATTAAAATAAAAATTTAATAAACAAAAAGTATTAATATTTTACAAATAAGTATCTTTTATTATTATGTTGTATAGACTCGAAGCCATTATAACATATTTATTATATTTATTATGAGCTTTATTCATGTTATTATGGGATTTAAATTCGGGTGGAAAGGATAACAATCATTCCTCACAACCATTCAAGTTACACCCAATTGACTAAAATGTTATATTTTATAATGATATATTGAATAACATATCATTATTTATCATTTTCATTTTAATCTAACACTTAAAATACATACTATTTTTTTCCATAATAATATAAACGTGTAAAATTTTAATAAAATATGTATATGGTAGTTTTTTCCATTTTACTAAATTTTATTAAATTTTATTTATTAAATAATTTTATTAATGTCTAATGATTTGATTTACTTAATATTAGGTTGATATATACATCATATGACAATGAAACGACATCCCCTATCATTTCTGACATTAAAAATTATGTAATAATCACAAGCCAGAGGGATTAATCTCTCGCGAGTATCATAGAGAAGAAAAGTAGCCATCCACCATGTTAATATTAGAATTTAAAAAAGAGATCACATTGACCTTCAACTAAAAAATTACACATTAAGATTCATTTTTAAATTATATTTATTTGGAAGGGGTTTGTTAATGTGGTTATATTTTTAGAAATAGGTGAAAGGTGGGGACGGGGTGCGACGAAGGTCTGCGGAATGTATCATGACATGGACCATTATAATTGTTTGGGCCACATGCTCCTCTTGTCCTCTTGTAACTCTTGTAACCATATTCTTGTAACCATATTCTTGTAACTCTTGTCCTCTTGTAACTCTTGTAACCATGGGCCGGAATGTAACTCTTGTAACCATATTGGGTGTTAGGTTGGTTGGGTTGCTCATTCAGATTGTGTCTTATACTATGGTTGTATGTTCGTAGGGTTTTTTTTTTTTTTTTGCTAAGTATGAAAACTTTATAATTGTGTATTAGTTGTATGTTTTTAGGGTTATTTTGGCTAAGTATGAAAACTCTATAATTGTGTAAGTAAAGAATATTAGTGTTGAGTTAGTGATTTAGGATAGAGTATGGATGTATGTTGAGTGACAAGTAGTGATGAAAGATTAGGTTTTTGTTTGACAAGTATCTTCGAGTTCCCTTGCTAAAATAACCTAAAATGGCAGGGTTGGATAGTTTTGATACCTTCAAGTTTTATGTCTACATTAAAAACAAAGATTTCTAATTTGGTTGATTATGTTAATACATCGAGATTTTTTTTAAAAGTAGCTTAAGCAGCTCGACTTCTAGTTAGATTCCTCCTAATGCTTTCCCATTACCATATGAGGCCATAAACACATTTAGTGTAGTGTACGGACTAAGCTACACTAAGATTTGAAAGATTTAAAGCATGTTAGAGGATATTGAAGATTGGTACATTGGATTTTTTAATGTATGTATGGTGTTTGTTTATAATGTGATAAAACATTTAACTTGTAATTTTAAATGGGGCTATAGTAATTAATGATTTGGTATGTAATTAGTCATGGGAAATTGATACAATCCAATAATCTGGTCTTTAACGTATAACTTTTGGTAATCTAAGCGATTCCAGGGTGATGAACACAATTATTGTATTAAGAAGCTATGTATGTGTATTCTTATATAGTGTTTTATAATTACTAGATTTTTAAATAATCCTTTCCAAGTATAGTGTTTTATAATTACTATATTTTTAAATAATCTTTTCCAAGAATGAAGGTATTTTTTTTTGTTGTTGTTGAATCTGGTCATGTCATCTCCTTCATATCTCCCGATTTGCAAAAAAGTGTAGAACTGGCATTTTAATAAACAATTGAAAAGGATTCAGGGCTCACTTATTTTTGGTCCATATCTTGACTTGAAAAACTTTGCAAATATCAGATATTTTATGCACACAATTATAAAGTGAAAGGGATATATTCTGAGATGTCCATAAATGTTGTTGCAGGTTCACTATTGACCAGGAGGTTGCAACATTTATTGCCTCATGTAAATTAGTGTCCAATGCTTTAAAAGAGTTGTGTTGTGCTTGCGAAAATAACCCACATAATTTTAGTTTGAGTGGCGATGAATATGTTGTATATGTTGCCTTCCCTTTGCTTCACGGAATAGAAGATTTCATTGTCGAAGAGAGAAAATATGGACAACGAAATATCCATCTTCTTTGGTTCATCAGGGATCTTTTAATCTATTCTTACATATTATGGAAAACAAAGATTTAGAAGCAAAGGTAAATTGATTTAATCTAAATAGAGAGTGACTTCAGTTTCATAAAATGACAGTTTTTTCCTTCACTTATTAGAGATGAAATTTTTGAAATTCAATTGAAAATGTAACATTGTTGACATATTCCATGGTTCAGATTTGTGTGGAACCTAAGCCGAGTATATTTGTGGGCCATTTCGTAGGAGGATTAGTTGCAACCTTGGCCACACTATGGGCTAAATAAAAGCTCTCCTTTTTTATCACATTTGATTTCCTTTTAGTGATAGATGAAAGACTTGTTGAGGTAGTTGGCTATGAGAATTGGGTAGGCATCTTTTGTCACATGGTTTCTAAGCATTGTTCCTTAGATTCTCCTTACACCATTTGAGTCAATTGATGTGCCCTTGGATTTCATTTTCCTTATTGGAGAGTTAAGATGATCAATGTCGTGAATGCGTATCTAATTACTTTATTCATGATGCTTATACCACAATTCTTCATTCTCTAAGGGACTTAGATAGGGTCACCAATGGAAGCCCATGTAGACCTTTTGGTGCTTACAAGTTTTTCTCAAGCCATGAAATAACTTGTATTGAAAACTCTTAGACAATTTTGAAAATGTGTCATTTGACAATGTAAATCCAAGAAAAATGTTGACATGACTACACAGTAGCACATAAGCTATAGTTCCGTTTTGGATGATGTGATACAAAACTTTGGGAGAATTTCTAATTTCAACTACATAATCCTCTTATGTGGTAGGAAACTCTTTGCAACTAAAAGTTATTGGTGTTGGAGCACAAGTAATCCTCAATTGCTTTTTAAAATAAACTTTGAAAGAAAAAGAAGAAGATTGCATTGTGCAGTTACCTTGAAAGGTATCATGGAGTATAATATAGTTCCATGCATTATGCTCTACCTTGAAAGTATATGTATGTATCATGGTGTATAGTATAGTTCCATGCATTATGATCTACCTTGAAAGTATATGTATGGGACTATTTAATGTTGATAAGAATGCTACAGAAAGGCACACTAACATTTTCTCTATTGCGAATAATAAGCATGTCACTTTTCTAGGTCCGACAAGATTGCAATTTAATGAACTGTTATTTTTTAATGTGATTTTTTTTTTAATTTGACCTTTTAAGTGTTCTACATTGAATAAAGTATATAAAAATTGAATATTTATGATTTTTTTATAAGAATATGAAGATATCCTCTTAGCTAGTTTAGAAGTTATATATACTATGTTTGCTAGTTCCTTATGGTGTAAGATTTGGGATTAGTAATTATCGCAGCATTGTCTTTCTTTTCACTTTTGATTTTATTTTCTTCATTTGGTAACACTAATTGATACTTAAAATGTGTTTTTGAATTGGTGATGTCAACTTTGTGAAAAATGTTATGCACTCACTACCCTACAAGGAGCAAGAGAAATTGAAAAAAAGAATAACACAAATGCTTCCCAACTGGCTTTTAAATTAAGTAAGCACAATCTAGAGTGGCAGAGTTGGAGTAGTATAAAGAGCTTTGTGAGAAGGAATAAATTTATGATTCATTGAATAAGAAACAAGGATACTATGGATCCTTTAAATAATTAAATGACGAGGGATATCAATGTAAATTTGTGTAGGGAAAAGATGTTCGTGTTTTGGGATGAGATCATTAAAATGAGAGATAAACATGAGTTTCCAATGGATTCCCAATCCACAAGTAGGTGGACATATTCTGATAATACATATAGTAGGTCTTGTAGAGCCTCTACATATTACACATTATTGTCATGCATCTAATAATATGAGCAACTATATTTTCAATTGAAGACCCACTTGTCATAAAATTATTTTGAAACAGTTTGAAGATTTTGAAAAAACTTGTAGTTCTAAAGGTCAAAAAGATTTCACAAAGCTAACATCCCTCAATGATGTGTTCTTTGAGATATTTTCAAATAAGTTAAGGTAAAAATATATAGAAAATTTAATTGGAACAAGTTAGGCAAACTCTTATTGACACATCACTAAACACCAAAACCCCGTGAGTAAGGATGCCTTGTGTTTCAAAATTATAATGTCTCTTACATAGAAACTAAGACATCTTACTTTAGGTAGATCTACATAAATTGCATTGTGTTCATACTTATATGTATAAGTGCAACATTGAGAATCAATGACATATTATGCAATGTTTATCATATACAATACCATTTTTGGCCATGTGTATCGTATCTAAGGTGATATTGGAATTGACCATTTATTAATGTCATCCCATTACAACAAACAACTAGCCAACTTAATCCATTTGGTATGCAAATGTTTTCCAAGTGTTTATTCATGATAATCTAGTATTGGGTTGAATGTGAACAAAAACACAACCTAAATGCCATACCCACAGAGATTTAAAGTAATAAAATAACACTAGATACAACAACCATGTAAGAGAATAACACTAAATATAATAAACCTTCTCTATGCACATAGTTTGGAATTTGAGCTTCCCATTCAACCCACTCTCATAATCCATACCAACTACAATTAGAAATCAAAGAGTTGGAAACAAGAACATATTGAATACACAGCAATTTATATATCCATACTAGTATTCATTGGCTTGCAAATACAAATACATCCTTATTTTCCTTGTTGCAATGATTTGGTCCCATCAAATTATTGGATTACAAATACAAATACATCCTTATTGTCCTGGTTGCAATGATTTGGTCCCAACAAATGAGAATTGCAAAGAAAGCTTAAATCAAAATTTTAATTTTGGCATCCATGCTAATGGTAAGTGCATATGGTGTCTTCAAAGGATTGGCATCTATTCTAGTAATGAAAACATACAAGTTCTCAACATACTTCCCATACTCCTAGTAAATCAATGCAAATGAGATGACAATAACCATATACATTTTATTGGATATTTTATGACATATATTCCAGCTTATGGTATGAGCCACTTATAGCCATCTTACATCCCAGTATTAACAACAATATATTAAAAGCAAGTGAATATCATCAACAATAAAATCTCATATCATTTATGTTTTATTAATGAAGAAGTTGCAACCACAAATTCCCCAATTTTATTCCTAACAAAATTTCACAATAGAAAAAATTAAAGTAATGATATTTTAAAATGAAAAAAAATTGGTATTATATCTATGGCACTAGTGTCTTTTTGGACAGTGCCCACCTGCAGATTCTATACAAGAAGAGGATTGTTATGTGATTGGAACTCAAAATAGATCCAAGGAAAATCCATTTTCAGTGTTATCATTTTTATTTTTATTCTATACAAGAAGAGGATTGTTATATGATTGGAACTCAAAATAGATCCAAGGAAATCATTTTCCAATGTTATCATATTTGTTTTTATTTCAACAGAGTTTAGTAACCAAAATTACAATTACTAGCATTCATTCTTACCAGCATAATCTCAACAATTCTTTAATAAAAGATTGCACTGGTGGGAACTCATTTTTACCAGCATTAGCATATCTAAGCTGCATCAAGGAATCACATTCACAACCATTTTTAAAAACTTATTAATAATAAGGAGGAATTAAGAAAAGGTTATTGGTTGAAATCTCTTTGACACTCATCAATACAAATTAAAATGCAAACTTTATTTAACCACTACTTCACTTTATTACATGACCAGTTGACTTGGAATTGCATCCTCAGCTATTGTTGGACATTCCTTAAGCTGTTATAGACAGGGAAATTCGTTCCCATTATAGATTGAGGATTATACCCAAAACTATCTTCAACAAAGAGGATTATACCCAAAACTATCCACCAAATTAATTCACTTTGGCACAATCCAAATATCTACCAAAAATTCACATTCCATACAAACAACTAAATTCCATTCATTAAGGAAATTATCAAATTTTATAGTTGAGATATCAAAGCTTAGGTCCACAGTTCTATTGTTGCTCCTAACTCCTCACCTTGAAAACTATTGAATGGTCAACCAGTTTCCATCCTACCATACCTAGGGAATTTTTTTTTCTTTTATACCTTTGATTTGTGTGGGATCACAATCAAGAACTCAGTGAAAAAATTAGTAGGATATGCACCAATAGTGGGGTCTYCAACCATTGGAGACCCCACTTTCGATAATCTCCTTGTAAAAATTGAAGCTCTATTTGAATTAATCTTTTTTGGAACTCCATGCAACTGTACAATTTCTCTTATGAACACCTATGCCAACTCATGTCTTATAAGTTTCTTTAGTTGGAATAAAATGTGTGTTCTTGGTGAGTTTTTCCACCACTACGCAAACGATATGGTGTATCTTCATTGTCATTGATATTTCTACAATGAAGTACATTGTGATTACCTCCCGCTTATGCTATGGAAGAGCATGGGGCTACAATAAATGTCACAGATGGAAATGCTCAACATTCACTAGTTGGAACTCTAAACACTAGGATACAAATGTCAAGCCAACTTGGCCATTGATACCATGGATGAGATTAAAGCCGAGAAAGAAAGAAAAAATGGAAAAATGGAAAATCTCGGTGCTGACCAAACTTCTTATAATACCTCCTTGTGACCTCACTTTGTTGCGTCTTCAATGTTAGGCCCAAATTTATCATACATGCCACTTCCTCATCCTCTCATTCCGACGAATTTGAGGAGGTGGCAATATACATATTATTTTTTTCTCCTTGCTCACTGCACACAAACTAAGTTTATAATCTATCTTGGATGGAATGAGTTTGTAATATCTCCACTATAATCCCCAATTTAATTAATGCATAATATAAATATGAATTTTGGTTATGACCAAATAATGTAATATGGAAATTATATTTCTATTTTTAGATAAATAATTAAAATTACCTACTTTTCTGTTATTATTCTTGAAATTTCAATTTATCTTTTCTTTACTTTTTCTTTTTTATAATAAAAAATAATATTTACAATCATTCTTTTAAATAAAAACAATATCATATACTTACATTTGAGTGCGTGCTCATTCTTCATGTGTAAATAATGTGGAATGCATATGCCTTGAGTGCCTCGTAAGTATAGAATTACTTTTAAAAAAGAAAATATTCAAACTTCGAATTTCCAATTTGTTAGTGTAGTTTTTTTTTTCCATGAAAAATTCGCTCGAATTTATATTGAGTATAGATTCATTTACAAGAGTAGCTACAGCTGTAGCAAAGTTGACCCAAAACAATGATAATAAGCCAAATTCGAGACAGTGAAAAAACGGACTCCAAGCCTGAAATACTCCCAGGGGACGCCTCAAGACAAAGAGAAATGACGGTGAGACTATTGATTGATGCCATAAGTCGAGAGAAATTTCAAAACAGAGTACTGACTCCATAGACAGAAAAAAAACTCCCAGGAGGCCGCCCAAGCCGATGAGAGATTTGAACCAGAAATCTTTGAAGCCATGAACCGAGTGTAAATCTAAGAAACCCCCAACCAAGCAGCTTTGACTACACTCTGTTTATGTTGATCGGCATCACTGTAGAAGCCTCCCATCACCTACGCTGAGGATGTAGGAAATTGTTGACACACAGGTCGTCCTTAAAAACAAAATAAGGGTGGAGGTGGACATAAGACTAAAAGACCAAATCAGATAATAGACATAGAATCTCCCAGCCGAGAAGCTAGGCTTCACTCAGATGAAAGGAGCAGCAGTGACGGAGGCGCCTTCAGTCTCCTTCAAAGAGGTTGTAGGAAGTAATTTGACTCTCGATTCCATAGTCACTGTGGAAGATGGAGAGCCTACCAGCCACCGCACTCAGTGCCCTTTTTGACAGAGCATCAGCCACCGAATTATGAATCTTGGATATATGACTGAACTGGATGTCGGAGAAGTTGGAGGCCAGTTTCCTCGTGTCTTGCTTCCAACCTTCTAGATGTACATAATTGAGCTTACTGACTTGATTAATCCAGTCAATGATTAGTTTGGAATCACCCAATACGAGTAGGTGATTTAAGGACCAAAAACTTGCCAGTGAAAGAGATACCCACAGACCCAGGAGCTCAGCCTTATTATTAGTTCCAGTTCCGCAATTAAGAAACCAATTCGTCGTCCTTGACTGGTGTGCTCTGAAGGAGCCCCCTGCCCCGCAACAGAGCCCGTTTGAGAGAGCAGCTCCATCAAAACTAACCAGAATTGTGCCATCCGTCCAGTGAAAGTTGCAAACTGTGTTTTGAAGCACTTTTTGTGAGTTAGGTTGCCAACTAAAATTGGTGAGAGATTTGTGAAGAACCGACTATACAGAAGGAGGCCTCCCCTCAAAGATCGCCCGATTTCTCTCGACCCAGATCCACCAGCAAACAGTAGCTGCCAGGGAGATAGGAGCCGATTTGTTTTTAAACCAAGCATCAAAACAGTCAAAGACGGTAGCTCCCTTCCAGGCCAATGGAAGTGTTAGGGTCTGAAGCAAGCGCTTCCAAACATTCAAGGTAAAAATGCAGTGGATCAGGAGGTGGTCTAAGTCTTCAGTGGCAGAGGAGCACAGGGGACATTGGCCAGGGCCCTGCCAACCTCTTTTTTGGAGAGCCCCCCAGGTGAGCGGTCTGTTTAAAAGACATAACCAAATAAAAAATTTGAACTTAAGTGGGATGGGCCAATTCCAAATGGAAAGGAGCAGCGGATTCACTTCACAATAGTCAAA
>SNQJ01S0029775.1:96556-131539 GCA_010110895.2 Picea sitchensis
AGGGGAACCAGATCCCAAGTCTGGTTCTCGAGGAGGGAGTTGTACTCCTCTTGCATGGTGGATTCCCAAAAGGGATTTCCAGCAGCCTCGCCATAAGACTGTGGATCTGAAGATTGGACCAAGAAAATATGCCTGGATGGAAATGGTTCAGTGGCAGTGAGTGCAACAGGAGGCTCCTCAAAATCAGATCGAGTTGTGCTGGTATCAGCTGGATCACCAACGAGATCCCCTGCATCTTGACGAGTAGTCTGTGCCCACTTGGGCCTCTGCTCTGGCTCTGCAACTGCATCTAGATGCTATGACTCTGCATCCGACTGTACTGACTCTGAGTCTGAATCATCTAAGTCCTGTGAATCATAACTCTCATCTGAAGAAGATTCGGCATGTGCATGCTCATTATCTCGGACAGGTGTGTTATCCACATTTTTGGTTATCGAGATGATATTATGATCATGATATGATAATGGAAGATCAAACTCTTCATTAAGAACATTTTCCTGAAGAAGGTTACACTTGTCATTTTCTCAAAATCATATTTTGAAAATAGTTCGCAGGCTGCATATATATTCTCCTGCGAGAATCCTTCATTCCCACAGATTGCATTCAGCTTGACTGCGAACCTCTCGCACTGTGCTCAAGGCCAGGGTGCGAACTTGTTTTTAAAGAAGGAAAATGAATAAGTTCTCGATCCTTCTAGAAGGAATCTTCTAGAAGGATGAGTTGGATTTCGAATGGTTGGCAAAATACTAGCTTTCCAGATATCTTGGGATTACTCCCTATCCAAGTAACTAATCAATCTTCTCCTATATATTGAGGGGATTACTCATGGAAATGGTTAGAAGTTATAGAAGAAGCAAGCTAGCAAGAGATTTATTGGAGAATTGGTGCAAGACTGTATGGAGGATTGATGCTACAGCAGCAAGAGATAATAGCAAGGTCATCATATGTGGTTCAACTTCTTCATGCATGAGCAAGTGTGTGTGTCAAAGCTAGGAGCCATCGAAAGGAGACCTACGACATCAAGGCTCAGGTTGTAAGTTTCTCTTTCATTTAATGCAATACAGTAATATGTCTCTTTCCCATAATGATGATGTCATCTTATTACATGATTCCTTGATCACATGTATAGACTAGATGTTGAATACATTAATTTGCATTTGCTGTGATTGGTTTGTGTTGTTGTGATTGGAACGACGCAAGAGCATAGGAGCAGAGCAAGGAACAACAGAGATCAAAGGAGAGCGTTCAAAAGTTATGTCCGCCATCCATTTCTCTTAGTTCATTTCAATGATCTAGATCTAGGAAAAGAGTAGTATTCTGTCACGTTTTGTTCCAGATCCAGGTGGATCTGGGGAGATTGGTCTGTGTCTGCACTCACGAATTTATCCTTAAACAAGGTGGAAGAGTGAAGGTGTCTTCACGCAGCTACTGAGGTACATGTGAGACACTTTCCTCGAATTGGACACTACACTCAATGATGAGATGGTCCAAGGAATGATCAATAAGATGATATCCCTTCACACTGTTAGGGTATCCAACAAAAATGCACTCAGTTCTCTATGGATCAAGTGCCTTCCTCTTTTCAAAGGGAGTCTGGGCCCATGCACGAGAACCAAAAATGAGAAAGTGGGTCACTTCTGGTTTGAGGCTGCTCCAAGCCTCGTAGGGGGTCTTATCCTTGACAGATCTATGGGGAGATTTGTTTTGGATGTATGTTGCACAGTTAAGTGCTTCGACCCATAGTCTCTGTGGTAGTGACTTTGCATGCAACATGCAATATGCCATCTCCTTTAGAGATATGTTTTTCCACTCAGCAACTCCGTTTTGGTACGGAGTGTAGGGAACTGTATGTTGCAACTAAATCCCTGCCTCATGACAAATATTATGGATCTCATGATTTACATACTCTCCCTCGTTATCAGTTCGGAGGACTTTGATCTTATTTACAGACTGTGTCTCAACCAAAGCTTTGAAATCTTTGAGGTGTTGAAAGACCTTAGATTTTTGCATGAGAAAGTAAATCCATGTAAAACGTGAGAAATCGTCCACAAAAATGAGAACAAACCTCGGTTTGTTGATCGATGGATGAGTAAAAGGACCCATGAGGTCACTGTGGATCAGATCTAAGGGTGGGTAATCTCATTGAGACTTTCCCTTGTCAAATTTCTCTTAAGGGTGTTTTCCAAGAACACATCTCACACATACTCCCGTGGAGAAATGGATATCTGGTAGACCATCAACTAATCTTTGCTTGCTAAGTTGTTTCATCTGAAATTTAAATGTCCAAACCTTTCGTGCCATATCCTACTACTTTCATCAAATGAGTAAGAAGTAAAGTAGAATCAGGTTCAATGAATTCACAAAATGTATAAAATCTAGACTGATGATTTACCTCACCGGTAGAAACCCTGGAGTTGGTTTGCATGTTGTATATGTCCATGACATTTGTTGTGAATATGAATTTATTTCCGATGTCGTAATTCGTCATATGATACATGGAGATAAGGTTGATAGAAATCTTGGGAACATGCAACACGTTCTCGAAGCTTCTGTTGGTGATTTCAATTCTTCCTTTGCCAGTGACTTCGATAGAAGAGTTGTCCCCCATCAGAATAGGAGAACCTTTGCATGCATCCAAATAAGAATAGACTACTTATGAGGCAGACATGTGATGTGATTCTCCTTAATCTACGATCCAAGCATCGAGAGAGGAGTTGATTGCAATCAAGGCATGGCTAGAATTGCCTTTCTTGGAATTTGGATCTTCTGGCTTCTTCTTCTTAGAACCCTCAGGAATTCGATCTCCAAGGTTGTTTTACTAAAGTATTTGATACATTATATCTATTTGATTTTGCATGCATGTGGATTCTGGATGGAATCCCTTGTGACAGTATGAGCATTTCTCCCCTTTTCTTCCCTTTTCCCCTTTGGATCTGGAGGCATTGGTGAAGGGTTTTGTGTACCCTTCCTTCTTCAAATGTGCATGAGCTTTTCGTTTATCTTTATCTTTGGATTTCTGATATTTTTGGCTGCCATCATGCATAGTGAGTGCATGCGCGCTTGGGCCTTTGATTGTGCCCATGTTGATGAGCTTGGTTTTCTCTTGTGTCAAGGATTCGATAAAGTCCTCAAGAGAAGGCATCTTCCAGGTGGCTCCAGAGGAGAATCTGACAATATGGAATGTCAATACGAATATAGAGAATTTAGGTCCAAGCTTGGAGAGAATGGTGAGAACCATTTGTTTCTCCTCTGTCGATTTATCAACCCTGCAAGCTTTGAGTTGCGACAGTAAATCCTTGAATTTTGTAAAGAAATCTTGGATATTGTCGAATATTTTTGGATCCAATGTGAGAAGCTCCACCTCCAGCATGTGTACCCTCATCTCATCCTGTTTTCCAAAGAGACCTTCCAAGATTTTCCAGTCTTCATTGGGAGTCTTACAGGAAGATATGTGAAAAAGGAGATCGAGAGAAATAAGACTGCAAATTGTTCCGAGTTCCTCATCCATGTGATTTAAGTACTTGGATTTTTCTATGGATGATGTTGGATCTGTATCTGTATTCATGGTTAACCTGTACATACTACAACCCTATGGATCAGAGATGTATGAATATTTTCTCCTTCCATGCAAAATAGTTGTAAGGTGTAAGAATGAATTCTTTTTGGAAATCCATCTTTCCGTTGTCTTCAATCTTTTGTACCTACAAACAATTTTGGTGTAGCTTTTTCTTAGCAGTCCGTCGGCTCTGATACCGTGTAAATGTGTTGAACCTACATAGAATAGATCTAGCTAAACAATGATTGTAATATACCAGATATAAAAAGTATGCAGAACAGAAATAAAATGCTAGAAATGGCAGAATAACAGTAATATAACCAGCATAATCTCCACAATAACACATAAATGATATAAGAACAACAACAGAAATAACACTTTGATTTAGAAAGAAATGTTCACAGGCCTCTTTGAGGGGGCAACCTCTAGTCGAGCAACGCTCTATTACAATAATCTCCAAGCCAGGGTTTTCATACCCTCGACCCTTATTTATACTAAATATGTCTATCAAGAGAAGCATCTATAGGAATATCCTTCTAGAGTGATCTGGACACACACCAATAGTTACGGGAGTGAACTGCCACCTATTCAAGTCTCTCAGGCAGTTAGAGGAGTGAACTGCCACCTAGTTGAGTTAACTAGTCAACTAGTCTTTAGTTAATTGACTAAATAAAGAGTAATGAGGAGTTAACTTAGGGAATCAAGGCTAATGCAACACTTTGGTGATGATACCAAGGCAAGGTCGAATTAGCATGGTGATGATCCCGATGTTGCATGGTGATGATCCCAATGAAACATCTAAGCTCAACTCAACTATTCAAACTGAAGTATCAGCTGAAAGAGAATTTTCTCCAAGTGGAATACTCTCTCCTAAAATATAGGAGATTGGATAATGACTAATTCTAATCTAATTTATTTATAAGTTCATGACCAAGCCACACCAAATTGGTGTATGAGACCCCCTTGTTTGTGGGACAAGGAACCCCCCTCCACCCAACGATTTGACTGGTAAAGTCTACGGAGGTATACATACCCTACCCCCCTCTGGATTTGAACTTGTGACCTCTTAAGGGGAAACACATGTTCTTAACCATTAGGCCCACTCAGGCTATATAAACAAACAAGGAAAAACCTTAGCAAAAATAAATCCTAGGTGTGTGTGAAGTAACTCCAACACATGGCAATTAATTAGACATGCATATGCTATATATTATCATATAGTAACCATTTAAACCACACTTGCATATGTTATCTATCATCATATAGTAACCATTTTGACCAAGAATAACAATTGAAAAATAAATCCAAGCCTTTAATGAAGCTACAGGGAGTGAGGATGATATCCCTAATCCTTGTTTTTCTTTAACCATAAATTATAAATAGGAGATTACCATTTCTATTATCAACAACAAAATTATCAATTTCCCCATTAAACATTACAATGATATTCCTTTCTTGAGCACCAAAACACCTTACATAACTTCCATTTTAAACAAATAGGATTATACCCAAAACTGTTGACCAAATTAATTCACTTTAACAAAATCCAAATATCTACCAAAAATTCACATTCAAGGTAAACAAATAAATTCCATTCATTAAGGAAATTATAAAATGTTATACATGAGATATTGAAGCTAAGCTCCATAGTTGGATTTCTACTTGCAACCTTGCCATCTATTGAATCTCCAACCGGTTTCCACCCTACCATATCTAGGGGAATTATTTTTCTTTGGTACATTGTTATAGCCTTAATTTCCACCCTATAGGCCAGAGAGGAATCCTTTATAGGGAAAGAAGCCATAATACATCCTTTGTCTAAGGTTTGACCCTTTTTGGAGCACTTTTAGGCACCCTCGCGGGACACCTAGTAGACAACAAATGAGGTCCTCGCTTAACACTAGTCTTCAACAAGCAAGGCACTGTCAAAATTATAGAACTGAATAGTTATAATGTGATCGAGGGATGAGTTGGATCTTCGTGGAAAGACCTAGGAACTCACATCATTCGAGTCTCTAGTGGCCTCTAGAAGATATAGAAGCCTCTCCCAAGCCTCCTCCAAGAGCTATATAATAAAGGCAAGCCTTGGCCAAAGGGAGGAAGAATGGAATGGTATTGTTATGTTTTCCAACTGTAGAGGTATCTACCGTCAAAGCTAGAAGTTAATGAGCCTATCCTGACCAAGGAGTTGCAAGGAGAGGCAAGGAGGAAGGAGGCTAAAGGAGAATGCATCTTCATCAAATTGAGGTATGAATTCACATGTTTTCTCTATCTTCCATTAATAGATCAATTGGTTTACCCCATGAATGTTTGTCTTTGATACATAAATATTCAAATATAGTTTATATTGTTATAGATAAGGTTAGATCCAATCTAGATATAGGATTATAACATTAGGAAGACAAGTAGAATGGTATTGTTTTGTCTTTGGTGTGCAGGGAGTAGGTTGTAGAAGCTAGAGTTGTAACTTCAGAACTGGAGCAACCAAGATACACTAAGGACAATCTTCAGGAAAAGGCAAGCCATTCTCCCATCTCCTTGTGTAATGATCTTATTGATTGTTTCTAGGAAAACCATAAGTATTCTATCCCACTTCTGTCTAGGATTTCTAGTCCAATCCTAGGGAGATCTTACTAATTATCTAGTGAGATCCATGTGAGAAATATTCCCATAATAGATTGGCGACTCTATTGGGGAAGAATTCTTCTCTGATTGAGTCTCATTTCCTATCTCTTCCTCTATTTTTTGTGATTTTCATTTGATTTTTTTCCCATTCAGTCATCCGAAGGTCTATATCTAGTAGATCTGATAGATTTGATTCAGATATGGAAGACCTGCAAGAAATCCATCTTTCTAAAAAAGAATCCATCTTTCTCAAAAAGAAAAAATTTACATGTCCTCACATGTTGCACTCTAGTTTTCTAGCGAGGCCCCCTCACTTGTTGACAATCTTTTTTCCTATGATGCCTTGTCAAAACTATAGAGTTGCAGTGTAAAACCCAATATTTTCAGATTAGGACATCTTTTGACTAGGTAAGGTTCCACAATGGCCTCTTTTTCAATGTGTGACTGTCACATAGATTGTTTTCAAAGTTTTTCTTGAGATCAAGTGTGTGGATTGATTGTCATTTATTGGATAGTTTCCCTTTTTGTCTAGAAATTCCAGTGACTTTGGGCTAAGAATCCAATAGATCTAAAGAGATCTAGTTGATTTTATCATTGGTTGTTTTATTTGTCCTTGTATGACCTTTGTTCATCACTAGATATACCCTCCTAGGAAAGTCATTGAGTGTGATCCCTGTAGTGACATTGGAGTAGGTTGATCCAACCTTGTTCCTAATATCTTATAGGCCTTTTGCTTCTTGTTTGTTGTTGTTTTCCTTTTTCATTTGTCCTTCTCGTTTAGATCGGGAATTGTTTACATTGCAAATTAGAAGAAATCTCAAAAAGACAAAAAGATTTTTTGCACGCTAGGTTTTCTTTTGAATCATTAGTTGGTTTTAGATCTGATTTTCTTGATTAGTTGCTTAGTGTGTGTGAGAAATTATTTCTGAAATTGGCAAAGAAAAAAAAAAGTCTATTTCCCTTTTGTAGCTAGAGTTCATTGAAAAGAACAAAATTGCATCATAATTTTTTCTTTTCTTGGTTGGATCAAGAGTCCTCACATAATTAAAGTTTCATCCATTACCTTTGGACCTAAGTAACAACCACTAAATAGAAGCACTTAATCTAAAATCAATTAATTTTTTTTCATTGATAGCAAACCAACACTAGATAGCTTTAGGGCCTTGGATTAGGATTGCAGAGTAAACTCTCCAAGGCCACAAAACTCAACTTAGGAGTCATTGAAGAGTGTGAAAATCCATTCTTTCAACCAATGTATTGAGAAGATCCTCTAACACAGGAGTTAAGAATAAGGTCGCATCAGGGAAAGTAGGGAGATTACTCCTCTCTATTTGTTTTGGTGTTTGTAATACTGCTTCGATCGTTACATATACAAGAGTTCTGTTGGTTAACACATTAAAAGATTCAAGTTTAGTTACCCTACCTTTATGTGTAGTCAGACTTATGACTCGTCATTCGGCCATTGATTGTTAAGTGGTAATCTTAGTGACCTTTCCTAGGGAAATACAAAGGTGACTGTAGGTGGGACGTGCCTACAGTACCTAGGGAAGACGTTCATTCATGATCTCAGTTCCCCTGGAGGGTACCCTCCTTAATAAAGGATACTTGCATTGATCAAGGTTGTTTTGTGTCGATCATCGTAATTGCTCCTCACACCTTCACTAGCTAATATTGTGGGGGACTTGAACCCCCCATAGGGTTGGTTTTTAGAAGGCCCCTGAGCCAATTGGTTTGCTTACTGTTTTCCTAGATTTGATTAGGGGTGTTCTCTTTGAGTTTGATTCATGGTCGGCCATAGGTTGATTTGCGTTGTTAGTAACATATTTTATTCACTGTGGTTGAATTACCTCACCAGTCCCATCAATTACAAGGAATTGAGCCTATTAACAATATTTGGGCTTCTGAATGGCATCTTCCAGGGTTTAGGTTCATCAAATTCAATCTTGTTTTGGAAGGATTGATGCAACCCACTAAGAAATCATTGCATTTTTACCTTTTCATCCTTTATGTAGGGTACATACCTCATCAATTCTAGAAATTTGTTGATGTAGTCATCTATAGTGAGTTTTCCTAATTTGAGCTCATAGAACTCCTTCATATTTTCGTCATAGTACTACTCAGAAAGGTACTTCTTCTTGAAATATTTCTCAAACTTACTCCAGGACAACCCCTTTTCCCAGATTCCTTTTACATTTATAAGGTCTTTGCACCAGATAGAGGTCTTTCCATTCAAATTGAATATAGCTATTTGGGCTTTCAAGTTCTCATATTAGTTATGAACTATGAAATACTTATTCAGGCCTAGTATTGACGCAGGCGCACCACCCTGGGTACGTCCACTCACAGGACCTTTCCTTCTTCTCGCGGCTCGAAGAACTCAAAGGTCCTTCTAGTTCCCTATCGGGAAATATACACCCATAGATTCTCTTCTCTCGCGCGATCCCCCTTCCTTAACTTATCGGAGGATCAGAACTCGCGGCTTCGCAAGTTCTCTGTTGATTACTGGAATCTCAAATCCCCGAGACCTGATGGCTTTAGTCCACGCTGACTTTCTCTCTCCTTATCGGGACTTCTGTCCTTATCACAGTTTCGCAACTTGTGATATCAAACACTTCACTTTACTGACTCCCGACTCGCGATACGTTGAAACTCTGACACACGCGTGAGCTGTCTCTTCGACTCCCTGTCATTTCTATCGGGATATCGGACTTCGCGGGATCGCGAATCCTGACATCGATGGATTGATGCTTCTCGCTGTGAAACCCTGATGACTTATGACACCTCTCCTCCACTAACTTCTGTTGTGGCCCCACAAACTCTTCTATCAGAAATTTGCGGATCGCGATTCCAAGCGATGAGGTTTCTTTGGTTTCGAAAACCCCAATTCTCCGATCCCTGACTTCTTGAGATCTCCTGACACGCGTCCTCAACAATGAATGGTTCTGGACTCTTCAGGATATCGCATTTCACGATTCCAAAGTGCACAAATAACTTGTCACCGGAATCCCCGATATCCCGATGGACCCCAAACACCGATGGATAACTCCTTGTCGGGACTTTCTCCGATGACGCTGATTGTTGCCATGCGTCGTTCCAGATGGACGGTCCCGATTTATCCGAGGTTCGGGACTTGTAATGTTCCAACTTTATTGTACTTAGGAACTCTGATACGCTGATTCCCGACTCTCTCCAGATTTCTGACACGCGTCCCAAATGGTGGACGGTTCAGATCAACTCTCGGGGTTCACTACTTTACAACACCAGGAACCTTCACTTACCTGAACTCCGATGACCAAAATACCAATCTGGTGATCACACGACATGCGTCCTCCTTGAGATCCTATGGCTATGATCCCTCCGTCGTTTCGGGGTTCTCCTGGTCATGGATCCTTGGCTCCTGAACTCCAAAATGCCGACGAACTCTCAATTCCCCGCCACCTGTCCCAACAGATGGATGACCCAGATCTTCCTGGGACTTCGGGATTTCAAATGTCGAAGAACACTTGACCATGGGATTTCTGATCCTCCAAATCCCGATGGTCACCCTCGTCCAGCTTCTGTTAGATCCGACGGCTGACGGGTAATTGATCCAAGATCTAACGACTCACGAATCCTGGAGCTTAAAATCCCAACATGACCATAACCTCTTTGCTTCTCTGGTAGATCCAAAGGCTGACACGACTTTGCTGATCCTTCACCGTAAGATCCTGACCATTGATTTCTTTTCTCCTTGAGGATTTCTTTCTAAAATAATTAAGTGTTCCTCTCCAGATTTTATCTTTCTATGGCGCAACTGTGCAACACCTGGTTTATGCACCCCTCAGCACAAACTTCCAGTGCTTCTCCTCAGTGAACTTGGGAGCCTTATCCTTCCTGAGCTTCACACAATTCTGAGTCTCCACGAAGAATCTTGCACGCACTCCTTGCGGCAATCCTCAAACACTTCTAAGTGTTGAGTTCTTTTGACTCTGCGCACGCCTGCGGCAGCAGTCCTTCGATACTTCACTCAGTTTCATGACTGAGACTCTCCTTAGCCTGTGCACTCCTTGCACGGCTCGTATAACCCAATTTCACTTTGGGGCGAGGGAGAACAAAAGATAACTATCTGATTCTTCTGTCAACGCACTCCTTGCAGAGGACTCCGACTACACTCCTTGCAAGAATCCTTGCTCAGATAGAGAAGCAATTGTAACTCATTCCACTTCCTCTCAGATTTCAGTCTCAACACATGAAATCATACACATAGCATAATAGCAAATGCATAACAGGAAGTAAATACTCATGAGCATAGCATTCAACACACATACACAGAGAATAATACGACAACCATGAATCTAAATCAACTTCTTCTATTAATTCAATATCTATACATGGGTGTTCTTCTACAGTTCTCTGCTTCTCCCTACGCTCTGGATTATTCTAACTCTTCTTGAACTATGTTACAATATACAATGAGGGTGTCTATATTCATTTTCCCTCTTGGACTCTAAATCTATCAAATCTAAAATTAAATTCCTATCTACCAGCATTAACTACTATAAATGCCTCTATCTATCTCAGACAAGAGCGGGGCGCTCAAGGTATGATTACATTTTACCAAGGAGCCTTCATTAAATGATATCATTTATGTTTGGCACATCAGCTTCAAGGGAAAAATTTCAAAACTTGCGCTGGATATCTTCCAACTGTCTTCCGCTTCCACGTTGGCTCGCTTGACGTGAGGGATGCTCCTGCATCAAGTATCCAAGCTTTTGCCTCTTCCCCTTTTTTTATTTCCCCATCAAACGTAGGTGGATTGTATTTCTTAAATTCCTCAGGGTCCTTGCTCTTGGATTACTTCCTTTTCTTCCCCTTCTTCTTGGAATGGGAACTGGTCTTAATGTTGGGCAGTTATGTGGAGCTTTCTACTTATTTTCTAGATAAATACTCACATGAATTTTTGGTTTTAGTATGTGTCTTGTCTCCATGACAAGCCTTCTTGAGATGGTTTCTTCTTGCATTGCTGCTTTTAGGTCCATGCCTATGCATTTCAGGTAAATTCTAGGTTTAATCAAGTCGGTGTTTTCCCATGTTGTTGGCAGTTGGTCCATGTTGCAATTGTCGTTGTAGTTCAGACAGGATTTGCAACAGGACCACATTTATCTCGGTCTGTTTTTCCTGCTCCTTCATTAGATGGTCATTTTTAGCCTTAAATATTTTCAACTCTGCCTTGAGACTTTTCACGGTCTCAACCAAGTTCGGAGGGGTTTCTACCATTCTCCTTTCATCAGATTCTTACGCATTGTTATGGGAATTGTCCCCCCATTCATGGTGGGTCACCATCGATGTTCTTAGAACTTGTCTGGGAAATATCGGACTGGTTAAGTGTTGAGAATCAACAATTATCTATTAGTTGACTTTTCCATTAAAAAACAACATGGTACACTTGTAAAATGATATTATTATATAGAGATCTAATGTTTTACAGTAGTATTCAGTCCCTATTTAGTCCTGCAAAAACAACATATAATTGTGTTCCTCTCCCAATAAGAAGGTTTTTGATAAATCCTTGTGATTAATTACTTGTTGGGTTATTATTCTCGAGACTCTGAGGTTACTCATTGCACAATGAGTTCCATTGGGCTTCCACGTGTTGGTTAAAATGGGGACTCGAGGACCGTAGGGTCAGATGGTCTATCAATATCCATCGTTGGTCGAGGTTTCCATGGCCAAAGTACTTGGTCACACGACTAGGTATTAGTAGGTCCTTATAAATAGGGTAAGGCAATATATCCTTCCCTTTATAATTTTTCTAATAAAACTTATTCAACTCTTTTGTGAACCCAAGCAGGCCAAGTGTAGTTTCCTGCTCTGATACCACTTTGTAACATACCTGACCCCTTACTTGTTCTAAGGGGTGGGGTGTCTAATTTTTTTCTCGATTTATCTAAGTTATCTTAATTTATTCCATTCACATCTCCAACACTCTTTACTTATTCAAACACTTTTCGATGACACCACCTTTTTATTCTCGAATTCATAGATTCGCGGACTCTCAACTACATATCATTATTATTTTCCTTTTGTTGGAACACGTATAGTTTTGATCTTTTGAACTTTAGATTTTGCTTCTTAGAAATAAAAATTTTACCCAAACAAGAAAAAAACTTAGAGAATTATTCTGGGAATTCTTCCTTCGAAGGATTTCTATCATGATACATCCAAAATATTCCGAACGTCAAACCGCCGAAGCACTTAAGGCTAATTCAATGTTCAAAACATGATTAATTGAAACATAAAAGTGATTTATAAGAGATTAAATTCAACATGAATATGACCTTCGGGATATTTTTGCCCTCTTACATTCAAAACCTCTGAACCCCGAACCGTCGAATTGTTAATGACATTTATGATTGGCTAAAGTTAACAATTTGAATAATTACTGTGATTTTCCAGGTGATAAATTCCAATAGAATTTTTAATAATCTCTTTGTAAACATATCTATACGAAGAACGATAGATTTTATAAATCTCTTCGAATTTCAAAATCATTTTACCATTTACAATTAACAGTTTTCCATTCAGTGAAGAGATTACATACTTCTCTTGTTATAGGCAATCTAATGTTATTTCCTTAAGGATTATGGCACCATGAAAATTTGCAAGGAAGCTCGAAAGACCATACTTCAGAATCTAGCGAAACGCTAAACTAGCTTGGAAGCTTGATAAACTAAGAAAGGGACAAAATATGGCAGCGAAGGGTTAAATAGATAGAAATGGGAGCAATAATGTGTAGAGTGCAATCCTCTGGAATGTCAAATCACCGAAGTGAGATATGTGGCGCCACATGTCCTTTTGATTTGGATGACTGAGATTTACTTCGGAACTCTGGGCTTCAGGCGTTCCGATATGCACAACAACAAAAACCCCTGAAGTATTAAGACCCTGAAGTAAGAGATCTGGCACCGTGTGTGATTTTTATTTGAATGACTGAGATTTACTTCGAAACTCCGTGATTCGGACATTCCAAGATGCACAACAACACAAACCCCCAAAGTGTTGAGTCCCTGAAGTAAGATATCTGGCACCGTGTGTCCTTTTGATTTGGATAACTGAGATTTACTTTAGAACTCTGGGCTTTGGGCATTCCAAGATGCAAAACAACACAAAACCTTGAAGTGCTAAGCCCCCAAAGTAATATATCTAGCGTCGCGTGTCCTTTTGATTTGGACGACTGAGATTTACTTCGAAACTTCGGGCTTCAGGCGTTCTAAGATGCATAACATCGCCAACCTTCCAAAGTGTTAGATATGTGGACATGTGTCCACTTTGATCAACCATCCATATGAAATCTGACCTTTGGGCCTTTGGGAGTTCTCACTTCATGGATCTGTCGTTCTTCCAAAATGGTTATCCGCTAGAGTGCACAATCGCCTAACACATGTCCCCTTCTTGGATCGACAGACAGGAAATTTCCCAAAGTTCACTCTGTCTTCTCTACATGTGACCGAGAACTGTGACCTCAAATAAACCTTTGGGAACTTATCTTAATTTACAATATCTACAGTCATGTTTTAATGTCCCTTGGATATCAATAGTTGAGAATGATTGTAGGGGGCGAAGTTTCATGGGTTTTATATATCTAGCATCGCGTGTCCTTTTGATTTGGACGGATGAGATTTACTTTGAAAATCCAGGCTTCAGGCATTCTAAGATGCATAACATCGCCAACCTTCCAAATTTTTAGATATGTGGACATGTGTCCACTTTGATCAACCGTCCATATGAACTCTGACCTTTGGGCCTTTGGGAGTTCTTGCTTGATGGATCTGTCGTTCTTCCGAAATGGTTATCCGCTAGAGTGCACGATCGCCTAACACGTGTCCCCTTCTTGGATCGACAGATAGGAAATTGCACAAAGTCACTCTGTCTTCTCTACATGTGACCGAGAACTATGACCTCAACTTAACCTTTGGGAACTTATCTAAATTTACAATATCTACAGTCATGTTTTAATGTCCCTTGGAGATCAACAATCGAGAATGATTGTAGGGGGCGAAGTTTCACAGGTTTTAATTTCAAAAGGTGGTCCCGCAATTTAAACCACGTTTTTCTCTCAAGGGTACATGACATCACCAGGTGCATTGCGGGGTGAAAGGCAGGTTACCTCAAAACCACTTCCTTGCACCCCTGCAAAATAGACCGTTAGAATCTCGAATCAACACTTATCCTCTACCCACTCCACCTTTCACCCTCCATCTTGTTACACCCTCCATGCTCCTGATACCATCCACTTCACCACCTACAATCTCGCATCCACTCATCCCACCTCCTTATTGGATACTTTTCCCCATCTCATCATGTTCGTGAACGATTACTCTTCCTTGTAATTGTTAGCCATCCCATAACCAGCCAGCGATGAGCTGCCTGTCTAGTTACCACCACCATATCTTCAACTACAATTCTTCATCCCAGTAAACGTATTTGAACGGACATATGGCAACGAAATCAGATGGTGGAGATGGTAAGACAATGATTGTGGTGGCCTTAATGGACATGTGTACCCAGTTAAAATAACAAAGGAAAATGAATGCATCTATGAGAAAACGAAGGGACAGATGAAGTGCTAGCACATCAAATTAAAACTCAACGATAGTTACATGTTGTTATTCAATTTATATTGTATTCTACTTTCAGGCGGATATTGTGGGAAGTCCAATGGTTTTCAGTTGAGACAATTTTTGTATAAATAGATTGATTTTAGATCTATTCACGGTGACTTATAGCCCAATGTAGGCTGCTTCTTGTCGAATGTAAAAGAAAAAATCTTTTTCATTATTAATACAAGTGCAGATAGAGATTCTAATTTTCATTCCATTTGAGTTATGTGTTCCCTTTGTGTTTTAATTTCTATGAATTTCTTTATGTAATTATTGAAGAGTGATTGATTGCAATTTAGTACTACATTTATTGTGATAATATTATACCAGGATTTCATTCAATAAACAACTTTTCCTCTGTTATTACTGTGATTAAAACAAGACCTGTGATCTGTGTGAATTACTTCATTTTTATATCCTGTTCAAGGGTGCATCTTCTACTTTTCTTCTACTACGAACAAGGTGAGACTTATCTGTAATTGATACCTGACTTTGTTTAACAATTTTGTAAATCTTTCTACATCATTTGACATTGTAATTGTGACTTAGATAACAAGATAGAACCTCTGTACTATCTTATTATCAATTTCATTTAAATATTATTTCTCATAAAACTGAAGGTAGAAAAAAGCACTAATAAAAACATTTCATTTAAAACCTTTGATGCCTAACATTATTCTTTGAGCCTTAGAATCAATATTGGGAACAACATCTTTTTGGCGTCGTTGTCAGGGACAGTTTTGAAGGTCTATATATTCCCTCAGGTACTACAAATTTTAGATTTATTCCTTGGTGGTGAACAAGGGATAGGCATTCAACCGGCTGTAATCATTCACTTGGTGACTCGGTTCGAAGACTCCACATGATTCACTGGCGACTCCACTAGTTTCAATATGTCAAGTTCTTTCGCTGCTCGGATTGTTGTGAGGGTTTCTCCTTTGGACTTTTCAAAGGCTTTTGGTTTTCCAAACGTTGTTCCTGATATTAAAGAATGGGGAGATTATCTTCCTAGTTTTAGAGAGGATAAAGATGATAATCCTGCACATCATTTGTTTGAATTTCATAAGCTCATGCACCAATTAGATATACATCATGAAGATGTCCTCATGAAGTTGTTCATGTTTAGTCTAGGAGGAGATGCTTGTCATTGGTACAAGTCTCTTCCTTCTTCCAACATCTCAACGTTAAAAGAATTTCATGCTTCCTTCCACAAGTATTGCAGGAGGATCTTTTGAACTAATTTTATTTTTGAAGACTGTTGCAATTTGGATTTCGTAGAACAAGATTGTAAAGATAATTAGTTTGTTGATGAAAAATCAGAACATGATAGAAATTTTGGTCAACTATATGAAGAAGAATTTGCAGGAAAACAAGATCTCCTTCAAACAGATCAAGAAAATTTATATGAAGAAGACTTTGAAGTAAATCAAGAAGAGGTTTCTTGCAGCAGTAAGAATGAAGATGACACGATTGCAAGTAAAAATGAAGAAATCCTTACAGACCCTCCAATACTTGAAGCCGATAAAATAAAGGATGATGAATCTTCTGCTAATCTATATCCTTGTGAAGGTCAATGGCTTATTAAAGACCATAAGCAATCAACTCTTGGAAAATATGATTTTGGTAATGATACTGACAATGAAAAAAATACTCTAAGTGAATTTGTCATTGTACCAAACGTTCATAGTAATTATTTTCATGATCAAAATACTATTCTAAATTCTTATTTTGATCAAGCTCCTATTATTCAGTCATCATTACTAGATCATCAAGAAATGAAAGTTTTTGAAAGTCAAAGTTCATAAATTTTATATAATCAACCTATGTATGACGGTGATAAATAAGATTCTTGGACATGAGATAAAGGAGATAAGGAGGGGTTACTAGAGCAGTTTCTCTCTCCTTCCTATTTAGCAACCACTGAGCAACAAACTAGTGAGCCTAAATATAAAATTCTTGAGCCAAGAAAAGAAAATATCAATAGTGGAGAAAGTGTACAAATGCATTTCATGCACCTCGCCAGCAGGAAGAGGTATCGGTTGACTCTGAAAATTATTTATCTTTTCATGATCCAATGGCTATTTGGTTGGAGTATTTTCTTCAAGAGGTCCAAAATGTTGGAGCGTTTTTTGTGCAACCAAACATTAGCAGTAAGTGCAAACTACCTATTCATTCCTTGCTGCAAAATAAATTATTATTTTTTCATTCCTTCATCTAGCATAAAACAAGGTATGTTAAGAAATCCACTATTTGCATGGCTCCATTGGAAATTCCATATTACTTGATCAATGAAATTTCGCCTGATTAGTGTAGGGCCAATGTATATAAATAAGTTGTCCAAATCAACATTTCATTTCAACATTCTAGTTCAACATTTTGTTTCAGTTCAGTAGTTTGGCTCTCAGTTTGGCATCCAATATGGTTCAGTTTTTAGGAATTATGACTCCATAGCCCAATGACAGGGTTCAGAGTTTGACAGGGTTAATTTCAGGTCGCAGAAGGATGAAGGCATGTGGTCTATTGTTCTTAGTTTTTTGCAAAATAGATATTGTTGAACAAGAGATGAGGTTGAATAAAAATTTGACACTCAAACATTCGTTTTCTCTAAAAAAAGGTGATAAATTAATAATCTTCCTTGCTGAAAATTCAAAAGGAAAATAACGTATGAGTTCCTACTCTTCTTATAGTTTAAATAAAATTTCAAGAAAATTATTTTTGAAATGAATGTGAAGGAAGTTTTTCTCATGATAATATTATCACCTGACCTAAATATCAGAGAGGTATAAAGTTACAACTTAAAGTGTCATGCTGATACATTCCAAATCCATCTCTGAAATAAAAATAAAAATGATAATAAATAAACTTGAAAGAAATCTAAACTAAAATACACAAACTTGTGTAGGATCAGGATATTTTGTGTTAGGTCCTTCAAATCCTCGATTTGGTTATTTTTTCCCGTCCCCAAGTTCTTATCCACTTCAGATTTTCTTTATCCTTTCTTAGTCTTTATAGAAAGAAAGAAACTTACCTTGACTCCGAAAACTTAAAAACATATTTTCATAACAAGATTAGGCAAAAATCTTTATGTTCCTTTGATTTTAATTGAAAAAGTATGTCTAGGATAATCCTCATAATTTTAGCTCTTCTATTGGACTTTAAACTGACTAATTCGTTCAAGGTTGATCCTTGAAATATTAAGATTCTCATAAAAATAATTCCTATAGGATAAGGTGTATTGAAAATTGGAAGAAAGTTAGTTTCAGAGTATTCCTAAAATTGTTGACAGACCTTCTTTTCAAAAAATTTAAACAGATATCATCCCTTGTATGTGACATACAGGTTGATTTCCCCCACTTCAACATATTAAAATACAAGACAGATGGTGAAAGGAAATTCATAATTTGATTTCCCCCATCTTGTCCAAAAGAGATGATGAAAGGAAATTCATATATTGATTTCCCTCATCTCAACAAAATACAAAACTGTTAATTGAAGTGGTGAAAGAAAATTCAATGGGAGAAGCAAATAACTTCACCGGGGTACTGAACAGGCTCACTCGCAATGAAACAATGTCTATGATATTTGTAAGGTTGTCATACATATCCATATAACATACTCTGTCATCTAGTTCTCTTTCCAGTGATATTTACATCCTGAACCAACTAGGGATTCCCTAAATAAATATGTTACATCTTCTTAACCTTGAAGTGAACAAAGTCGGGTGAAGCTGGTATTTTAGTTAAAATTATTTTGATTATCTTAAACAATTCTGAAATCAATTTTAAGAAAAATGAATTTTTAATAGCCTAACTTGAGATCAATCATTAAGTATGTTTTGACGATTTTTGGACTTGGTTAGTTTCATTTTCCTATGAATGATTAATTCTTAAATAAAAATGGAAAATGTTTTTCAAAATGCAATAATGACTCCATTTACCCAATAAAGGCACTTGGTCTACTATTCTTTCGTGTCTCACAGGGAGCCACAATCTCCAGATGGAGCCTATGTTGGAACACGTATAATTTTGAGCTTTTGAACTTTAGATTTTGCTTCTTAGAAATAAAATTTTTACCCAAAAAAGAAAAAAACTTACAAAATTATTATGGGAATTCTGCCTTTGGAGGATTTCTATCATGCTACATCCAAAACTCTCGAACGCCGAACTGTTGAAGTACTTAAGGCTAACTCAATGTTTAAAACATGATTAATTGAAACATAAAAGTGATTAATAAGAGATTAACTTCTCCTTGAATGCGACCTTCAGGATATTTCTTCCCTCTTACATTCAAAACCTCTGAACCTCGAACCATCAAATTGTTAATGACGTTTATGATTGACTAAAGTTAATGATTTGAATAATTATTGTGATTTTCCAGGTGATAAATTCCATCAGAATTTTTAATAATCTCTCTGTAAACAAATCTATACGAGGAATGATAGATTTTATAAAGCTCTTCGAATTTCAAAATCATTTTACCATTTACAATTAACAATTTTTCATTCAGTGAAGAGCTTACAAACTTCTCTTGTTATAGGTAAGATAATCTTATTTCCTTAAGGATTATGGGGCCACGAAAAGTTGCAAGGAAGCTCGATAGACCATATTTCAGAATCTAGCGAAATGCTAAACCAGCTTGGAAGCCTGATAAACTAAGAAATGGCAGGGAAGGGTTAAATAGATAGAAATGGGAGAAAGAATGTGTAGAGAACAATCCTCCGGAATTTTGAATCCTCGAAGTGAGAGATCCGGTGCCACGTGTCATTTTGATTTGGATGGATGGGATTTACTTTGGAACTCTGGGCTTCGAGCGTTCTGAGATGCACAACAGCAAAAACCAATGAAATGCTCAGTCCCTGAAGTAAGAGATCTGGCGTCGCGTGTCCTTTTTATTTGGATGACTGAGATTTACTTCAGAACTTTAGGCTTTAGGCATTTTGAGATGCACAACAACACAAACCCTCGAAGTGTTAAGTCCTCGAGGTAAGAGATCTGGCACTGCGTGGCCTCTTGATTTGGATGGCTGAGATTTACTTCGAAACTCCAGTTTTAGGGAGTTTCGAAATGCACAACAGCACAAACCCCCGAAGTGCTAAGTCCTCGAAGTAAGAAATATGGTGTCATGTTTCCTTTTGATTTGGATGGTTGAGATTTAATTCGGAACTATGGGCTTCAGATGTTCTGAGATGCATAAGATTGCAAGCCTTCTGAAGTGTCAGATATGTCAAAACGTGTCCACTTCGATCAACAGTCCAAATGAAATTTGGGCTTCGGGCCTTCGGGAGTTCTCACTTCATGCATTTGTCTTTCTTTCAAAATGGTTATCTATTAGAGTGCAGGATCACCTAACACGTGTCCTCTACTTGGATCGATGGATAGGAAATTGCATGAAATTCACTTTGTCTTCTCTACATGTGATCAAGAGTTGCGACCTCACCTTAACCTTTGGTCGCTTATATCACTTTGAAAGATTGACATTCATGTTTTAATGGCCTATGGATATCATCGGATGAGAATGATTGTGGGGGGTGAAGTTGCATGGGTTTTAATTTTGAAAGGTGGTCCCATAATTTAAACTGCGGTTTTCTCTCGGGGGTACATGGCATCACCAGGTGCATTGTGAGGCGAAAGGAGGGTTACCTCAAAACCACTTCCTTGCACCCCCATAAAATAGACCGTTAGAATCCAGACTCAACACATGTCCTCCACCCACTCCAACTTTCACCCTCCATCCTGTCACACCCTCCATGCTCCCGATACCGTCCACCTCACCACCTACATTATCGCATCCACTCATCCCACCTCCTTATTGGATACTTGTCCCCACGTCATCATGTTTGTGAATGGTTACTCTTCCCCATAACTGTTAGCCATCCCATAACGAGCCAACATTGAGCTACATGTCCGATTACCACCCCCATATCTTCAACTGCAATTCTTCATCTCATTAAACATATTCGAAGGGACATATGGCAACGAAATTAGATGGCGAAGATAGTAAGCCAATGATTGTGGTGGCCTTAATGAACATGTGTACCCAGTTAAAAGAACAAAGGAAAATGAATGCATTTGCGAGCAAATGAAGGGACAGATGAAGCGCCAGCACATCAAATCAAAACTCAATGATAACTATATGTTGTTATTCGATTCATATTGTATTCTACTTTCAGGCAGATATTGTGGGAAGTCCAATGGTTTTCAATTGAGACAATTTTTGTATAAATAGATAGATTTTAGATCTATTCATGGTGGCTTCTAGGCCAATGTAGGCTTCTTCTTGCCGAATGTAAAGGAAAAACGTTTTTTGAGTATTAATACAAGTGCAGACAGATATTCTAAGTTTCGTTCAATTTGAGTTATGTGTTCCCTCTGTGTTTCCATTTCTCTTAATTTCTTTCTGTAATTCTTGTGTTAGCGATCAAAATGCACTAGTTTTTGAGAGTATTTTTATCTCTCTCTCTCTCTCTCTCTGTTTCACCCATTTTTCTTCTTAGCTTTTGGCCAGTGTCTTAAACTTCTTGTTTCCTTATCAGATCTCATTGATCATGATTTCTCCAAGCCTTCATTATTCGGTCTTCAACCTGCATTTCACAAATACATATTGTCAATATTTCTTAATTGATACATAGCCTAAACCATAGTTTTTGCCTTTTTAAAATTCTTGTGGTGTGTGCACATTAAGTGAAGCATTCTAAAACCTAAGTCTAATCCTACTACCAAATTTAGTGCATAGACTAAAGTCTAGGGTTGAGGCCATGACATTGAAACCCAAGTCAGTCAAGCCAAACCTACATGTCAATTCACTAATTGTATGGGGGATTTTGTTCACAAACAATAATAAAAATACAGAGGTTCTCAAGTGATTGAATATATAGGTGTCAATGAAGGCACAACTATTCAATGGTGACTACAACATTGATTATTAGAAGCGTTTTCATGTCAAAAGCATTTTTCCATGAAAAGGAGCCACCAACAAAAGGATAAACGCTAAGATCTTTTTGGTTTTGTATCAATACACCAATTAAAAAATCTTTCTTCCAGGAGCCCGGTTTGCATGAAAAAGATTGTATGCACAGCTGTCTGTGATTGGAGATAGCTCAACTTTTGGAACATTTGACAGGTGAAAGCATCTGTCCACATGTCAATCACAAACCACATTGAAATCCTAGCGCACCAAACCATGAGCCAAGCAACAAAGCTAAGCCATGAGTTAAACTCAAGCCAACGCAAAACGCAGGGCTGTGGAGAATATCGATGTTTCTACAAGCATAGAAGTTGATCCTACTACATAGTATGTGGAAAAGACAGTCAATAGGTCTAAGGATTTTCCAATGGATCTAGCAAAAACAACCATTTTCATTTTATGTTTTCTCTTTGAACCTTTCAATCTAGATGGAACATAATTGACTAGTTTGTTGGACTCCCTAAAGGCTATCAATTGGAAAAGAGTAGAAGTTTGTTCTTTGGAAGACATTCTTCGGTTTCTTTTGCTACAGGTATAGCCGAATCAATCGCATCAAGATTTTGTGCAGAAGAGGCCACTAGAGCTGTCGTAGCATTACAACACTAAGCATTGTTCCATATGAATCATCTATTAGAGTTTCCCGATCCAGTTTAAAGTGTAAGGGCATATAAACAATGCGTCCTATGTGATTTTCAATACACGCATAAGCCACGAGTCAATACATAGGCATCAAGTTACATGCAAGCAAAGCCAAGTCACGAATCAAGTTAAGAATCAATTCACATTTGAAAATGTCACTGAATACTCATCAAATCAACAACAGTGTTCTCATTAGGTTTTCTAGATGACAGAAATCCAATTTCGTTGATGTCAAATATAGCTCTATTTTTACAGTGTTTTGATAGGTTGAGAGAAAAGGGCCATCTACGAAGTCTCAATGTTAGAAACTCATCAGGTTTGAGAGATCCCTCTGCTACAGTTTCATATCTAGATCCATTTGATTGTTGGCTACGTCTATGAGGGATCAAAAGAATGGCTTTGTGTATTGAGATACAATAGGAGAATGCGCGAAATGTAGACACTGCAAGTCAGAAGAGAGCAACATGTGTGATCTATTGAGAGTTAACACTGAGAGAGGGGTTATGATAAATGATGGAAAGTCAAGGTTTTCCATCAATGGGAAGCCAATTTACCTCTTGGTACATCGACTTTCAGAATCCACTGTTTTGCATGCCGAATGTGTGGCAAAAAAATAAATCCTGAGGCCCCTCTCGACAAAGTTTGTATTTTAAGCTGTGGTGTCTCTACAAGAATGGGTGCTACTTTGAATACAGGCAAACCCAAGAAGGGTTTGACAGTAGCAATATTTGGCCTTGGGAGTGTTGGGCTTGTTGTTGCTAAAGGGGCAGGAATTGCAGGAGCTTCTCGGATAATTGGAATAGATTTAAACAATGAAAGAAATGAACAAGCAAAACCATTTGGCGTAACGAAATTTATAAACCCTAGTGACTATGATAAGCTCATTCAAGAGGTAGTTGCAGAAAAAGAAATGATGGAGGAGTTGACTGCAGCATCGTTAAATTTTATTTGATCATGAAAGGTTTCCTTTTGACCAAAACAGAGCTTTCACCAGCGCGGAAGGCAGAATTATAACTAGTTAGATGATGAAAAGAAAAGCTTTCACCAACTAACTAGCAAATCTTAAGGCAAAATAGCCGGTGAAATCTGAGATGGCCAGAGAAAGAGTAATTTTGCCCAGATCGAAGTTTTACTAATCTGAATCTCTTGAAAACTCTTTTAATGGATAGATGTTGAATTATAGATTTAGATCTAAGATCCACTTTTGATGTTAAAGGGTTAGAAAAGGTATTCGATTTGGTTTTGATACCTTTTTTGGAGGGAACAAATCAGGTTTTTTTCCAAAATTAGCAAATTCGAATTTCATCTTTCTCAAGAGTCATCAAACAACCTTGGAAGGATTATCTGCACTGCACAGAGATTATACATCATCTTAAGACCATAAAATGTGGAATTGACCTCATTTTGAGAATCATTCCTTATCCTTTGTAAATTAGTTTTGACTTTCTATCTTTCGCATATCTGATCCATTCTTTTAGGATCTGAAAACTGTATTGTAGAACTATAAAGCTCAAGACATAATATGACTCAGGGGGTTCAATCCAGGATACATTTGGGCTCATGTACTTAGACTCTTATCTTGATATGAATCACAGTCTTCTTTTGCTACCAATGTTAGATTTGTTCATGTGTCACATTACTCTGTACTTTGATTCAATTTAGTTCAACTTTTAAGAACTATTATCTTCTTATTTAGCTCATGAATTTGAATTAAAGGATCTCTTACTATCTTGTATGACCTTGCATGTTAATGTAATTGGTTATCTAGATTAGTGTTCTTCATACCCTATTTCAATTACTCTGTCTGATCATTGATTTCTAAAAGCATTGTCTTATTCGAATGCATGATAAGTTGTTCTTCTCATTAGTAGGCCAGTTATTCCATTTTATCCCAACATAATCATAAACCTATTCATATTTTAAGTTACCAAGCATCTTTGGCCTACAACCCCAAACAATTTCTTGGAGTGATAACAAATTGGCGCCATTTCCGAGGAGAGGAGATTGAAGCTCAGCTTCCCTGGGAGATGACATTAGATCCAAATTTGATGATAGACAAGGATTAGACATTACATTGGTTGTAATCATCTATCTGGAAACTCCATGAAGGATGATTTCAGTGGTGACTCCATTGTTCAGAAATCTATTGGTGACTCCACTGGTATGACATGAACTAGATCTTTGCTAAGAGGTATGCGTTCTATGATTTTTCAAAAAATGTTGGTTTCCCTAATCCAGTGCCTAGCAGAGATGAATGGGAAAATAGTCTTCCTAGATTTTGAGGAGAAGAGTGGGAAGTGCCAGCTGAACATTTGCTGGACTGTCATGATTACATGCATCGGTTGCAATTTGTGCATGAGGAAGTCCTTAACCCTTTAATGGTAGATCTCAGGAGAGGTAGTGAAGTTGAAGCCTTGAAAAGAGGGGGTATATTTATTTTTAAGATGAGTGGAAAATATCCATTTGAAAGGACCCATATGATCGATACCCAGGAACCTTGGGCTAGGCCTAAGGGGGCCATGACCCTTTGGTCTCGTAGCTCCGGAAGTTTGGGACTTTGGAGTAAGACCGATCTTACTAGCCTTACACAGACTGAAGGTGACCGAGAGAATCGATCTCCCATGATATTGACCAGAGATATGTGGTCCCCTAGGTGGTTGGGTGGACCTATCTCGCCAAATAAATCAAGGCCTGAAACCCTAAAGTCCGAAGCTGCGAAGGACCCAACATCCTAAATTGTGGGATCCTTCAGATCCTTTCCCAACTGTTGTCATATCGGGGATGTGTGGTGCTAGTCCCTCTACTTCAGAGATTGGATTCTTCAAAAAGTAATAGGATTTTTCTTAGAAATACTCCCAAACATCGAAACCTTGAAGTAACCAGAGCCATAGAACTATAGGTCTACATGATCGGATCTCAACCGTGAGATCTAGGGGATGTAGAAGATTGTTAGACCAAGGTGATGAGATATAGTGATGTCATCCCTGGTGATGTGGATCAATCTTAACGAGCCATGTGTCACCCCTGATCCAACTACGTGTCAGCCTCTGGTACGTGCCCACCTAGCCAACATGGTTGGTGAAGGGATTGGGACCATGGTATGGACCGTCGATTCTACCTATGACTATCCGCAAGTTAGGAATTCAATGGTATGAGAGTCAAGGGAGTCAATAAATCCTGAAGCCCAACACTTGAAGTCAACCTCAGTTGTTGGTTGTGACAAAGGTATGGACCATCAATTCGACCCGTGATTTTCCGCAAGTTCGAACTTCAGCAGAATTAGAGTCAGGTGAGTCAAGAACTCCCAAAGCCTTAGACCCGAAGTCAACCTCAGTCGTTGTTTGTGACCAAAGTATGGACCGTTGATTTGACCCATGACTATCCATGAGTTCAGACTTTGATGGAATCAGAGTCAGGTGAGTCAAGAACACCTGAATTCTGAAGTCCTGACACATGCGAGGACCCTATTGAGTCAAACCCACATGGAATATTCCATGGCCTCGACCAATGAACACCCAAGGAACTGGAGAGAGGCATATCCTTCCAGTTTTGAGTTGGGTTCTGAGTATGGTAACCGTGGAGGGAAATCCCCGGATGAGAAAAATGTGATTTTAGACCTTGTATGGAGGTCTTGAGTTCTTAAGAAGAATGAATTTTCGATGCCCCACCATGGGTGCGTTAAAAATTGGTATCAGAGCATGGTTACAACACTTGTCCTTCTTGGGCCCATGGATGAGTCATTTAAAAACCATATTTAGAGTACTTTTAAAAGTGACACCCTATCTTTCCTCTTCCTTAAGGAGTCTGGTTAAACTGTTATTGAGGAAAATAATGTAACTTTCTACTGTGTGTGTGCATTTAATAAATTTGAACTGTGTATTGTTCATAAACCAATAGACTGTTGGCTAACATTAAATTTTTTTATAACACTCAAGCAGCCAGTAAATCGCAGGAAAAATTCAAGTCTAAAGTATGGTGACGTGCTATGAAGTGGGGGATGGCTCCCACAATAAAGATCAAGAATCTGACAAAAGGAGGGAGATGGAAACCCCTTCAGATTTGGCTCAAATTGTAAGGAGCCTCAGGGCAGAATTATAGAGTTACAAGACCGACAACGAGAGATTGATAAAGGAGCAAGAAAAACAAATAGAAATTAATGCATTCTTGTTGCAGAGCTTATCTGACATACAAAGGCAACTACAACATGAACCTACAACTAGTCATGTGGACCGACGATATGTGAAGAGAAGTCAAAGTCCACTTGAGATTCGAAAGCATGGCTCCATAAGTGAAAACACTAGGAGAATTACCTCGAAGAAGGCCCAACCTGGAGGAAACAAACCCTCATTGGGAGAGTCCTCCGAAAAGGAAGCTGGCAACTCTGAGGGATCTTCTTATGACAAACCACTGTGGGTTGAGGCACCTCTTTGATCAACTAAAACTCAATGATAGACAAGCTAGATGGATGGATATTCTTAATGAGTTTGATTTCGAAATCAAACATATCAAAGGAAAGGAAAACAAGGTAGTCATTGCCCTTAGCATAAGTATGAAAACAATTCACCTGGAAGCAGTGAGCACCTGTGAAACGAATGTCATAGAAAGAGTTGGGAATTCACAAGAAACTGATGCATCCTTCATTACTGTGACATCGTACCTGAAGCAAGAACCCACATGGATAAAGTATGAAGGATACCAGATGTTGGACAGAGGTCTGCTGACTTACCGAAACATATTGTACATTCCAAGTTGTGACTACTTGAAGAGGTTCATAATGGACAAACTACACAAGATACCATACATTGGTCATCCGAGTTATCAGAAAATGGTCATGGCCACTAGGAAACAATTCTATTGGCTTGGATTGAAAAAGGATATATATAAATATTTAGCTAAATGTCTAGAATGCCAGCAAGTTAAGGCAGAACACCGACACCCAGCAGGGTTGTTACAACCTCTACCGATTCTAGAATGGAAATGGGAAACCATATCCATGGATTTCATCACCGGATTACCAAAATCAGCCAGTCAGAATGATGCCATCATGGTAGTGGTGGACAAGTTGAGAAAGTGCACTCACTTCATTCCTATCAAATCAACTTGCAAGGCAATAGATATTTCCAACATATTCATGAAGGAGATATTCAGGTTGCATGGCATGCCTAAGGATATTGTATCTAATAAAGACACGAAATTCACTTCAAGATTTTGGAAATCCTTGATGGTTGGTTTTGAGACTAAATTGTTGTTTAGCACCGCCTACCACCCTCTAACTGATGGAAAAACACAAAGAGTAAAACAAATATTAGAAGACATGTTGAGGATGCATGTAATGCACCAAACTAAGAAGTGGGAAGACTACCTTCCACTGGTATAATTTTCCTACAACAACGATTATCAAGAATCACTGAAGATCAGCCCTTTTGAAGCCCTCTATGGTAGATAGTGCAAGACTCCAGTCAGTTGGAGTAATCCAGTGGATATAATTTCAATTAGACCCAATATGCTGAAGGAAATGGAACAGCAGGTGGTTCGGATAAAACAAAATCTGAAAAATCGCTCAAGATAGACAGAAAAGTCATGCCAACAAAAAGAGAACCCCCAGAGAATTCAAGATAGGAGACCATGTTTATCTCAGAGTTAGGCCCAGGAAGAGTTCCTTGAGGATGGGAGATTTTTCCAATATGGAACCTCAGTATTGTGGACCCTTTGAATTTTTAGATAGAGTGGGACCAGTGACCTATAGGCTAGAACTCCCTCCCACAGTAAAGGCACATAATGTTTTCCATGTTTCATTATTAAAGAAATATATACATGATTCTAATCATATAATTGACTGGTCTATGATCTAGGTGGAACCGAAGGGAGAATTATTTCTAGAACCTCAATGCATAGTAGACAAGAAGGAAACCCCACTCAAGAACCAAACCATTGCACGTGGGAAATGGAGGATGCCATGAGACAGGCATATCCATTTTTGTTCACTTCTGTATATATAGAGCATGTTGATAGATAAAACATCGACGACGATGTTACTTTAAGGGGGAGGGAATTGTAACACCCTGTTTCCCCCAACTTGTAAATGTAACTATAATGGCCAAGAGACTATGGAAAACTCCATATGTGTGAATGTTGATTCGATGGACCTTTGTATGAAAGGTAAATGAATGTAAATCTTGTTATTTACCAGGAAATGGATAAGTGTTGCATGACTACTAGAAGGGGGGGTTTAATTAGAAAGATCATGAATTCTATGCAAAGATATGGTGAATGGGATCAGGAATGGTTGTGTTAACCTTCACCAAACCAATACTTATTGGATTTAATTGCTCAGAACCAGAACGGTCCTCTAACCCAGAAATGAATTACAGTTAGGTTGGTAGGTGGGAAGACCTCCTCAAGAGTAATGAGGGATGGGGCATAACACCCATCTGTAAGGATTCCATACTTGACTGCGGGCTGGGGATTTGAGCCACACACAACATTTATAAAAGAGGCAAGAAAGGAAAGTGTAGTGGGCAGAAGGGAGACCTGCGAAGAGTGCAAAGACGAGAGGTGAAACTCTCAGGTTCAAGAAAGAACTAGAAATAAGTGTTCTGGTCATATGGAATGGTGAGGAAGGTTATGACAAGTTGATAAATGAGGCTGGTCCTCCTGGATTGGTATTCTGTAGACCATTCCCAAGACCCTGCAGGAGGAGGAGAGTAAACTCCATCCCTACTGTTATTGAGCCAGTAGAAAAGATTATGTAGCAAAGCATCGTGGGATAGCTCAGGGGTGGCTAGTGGTAAATCTGTTTGGAGTGAATGAGCCTACAGTTGGGTGGAAATGGGAACCCCTTCCAATAGTTGCTTCACATTGTCTGGTTCTGATAAGTATTTTCCTTTATTTATTTGTTGAACTGGAAAGATAGATGATTACTTGGACTTATGTGTATGTGCAATTATAAATGTTTTCTTTGTGAAATTACTCTATCATGTATATGCTTGCATCTCCTTGTAAATTTACACTTCCAACTGATAGAATGTATGCCCAACTTGACTCTGGAAGCTTCCCAGGGCATAAGTTGTTAAGATGGTCAAGATAGGGGATATCGTGTCAACCTGAGACCATCCATCCGAAGAGGATACCTCTTCCAGACTCCTTTTTCGTGAAACCATAATGCCAGACCCAAGTCCTTAACCCTTTAATGGTAGAGCTTAGGAGGGGTAGCAAAGTTGAAGCCTTGAAAAGAGGAGGTCTCTTCATTTTGAAGATGAGCAAAAGAGATCTATTCAAAAGGACCCATGTGATCGATACCTAGGAACCTTGGGTTAAGCCTAATGGGGCCATGTCCCCTTGGTCTCGTAGCTATGGAAGTTCAGGACTTCAGAGTAAGACCGATATTACTAGCCTTACGCGGACTGAAGGTGACCGAGAGACTCGATCTCTTGTGATATTGATCGGTGATAGGCAGTCCCCTAGGTGGTTGGGTGGACCTATCTCACTAATTAAATCGAGGCTCGAAACCCTAAAGGTCGGAGTTGTGAGGGACCCAACACCATAAATTGCAGGATCCTTCGGATCCTTTCCTAACCGTCGTCATATCGGGGACGCATGGCGCTAGTCCCTCTACTTCAGAGATTGGATGATTTGAAAAGTAAGACGAGTTTTCTTAGAAATACTCCCGAACACCGAAACCTCAAAGTAACCAGATTCGTAGAACTATAGGTCTACGTGACCGAATCTCAACCGTGAGATCCGGGGGATGTAGAAGACTGTCAACCCAAGGTGATGAGATATAGTGATGTAATCCCTAGTGATGTAGATCAATCCTAATGATCCATGTGTCATCCTTGATCCAACTACGTGTCAGCCCCTGGTATGTGCCCACCTAGCCAACATGGTTGGCGAAGGGACTGGGACCAGGTTATGGACCATCGATTTGACCCGTGACTATTCGCGAGTTCAGACTTAGGCAGAATTAGAGTCAGGTAACTCAAGAAATATTGAAGCCCAAGACTTGAATTCAACCTCAATCATTGGCTTTGACTAGGGTATGGATCGTCGATTCAACCCATGACTATCCGTGAGTTCAGACTTCAGAGAAATCTGAATCAGGTGAGTCAAGAACTACCAAAGTTCGAGACCTGAAGTCAACCTCAGCCGTTGGATGTGACCAGAGTATGGACATTCGATTCGACCCATGACTATCCATGAGTTCGGGCTTCAGTGGAATCAAAGTCAGATGAGTCAAGAACACCTGAATTTCGAAGTCCCAACGCGCGCAAGGAGCCTATTGAGTCAGACCCGTGTGGAATATTCCATGGCCTCAACCAATGAACACTTGAGGAACTGGGGAGAGGCGTATCCTTCTAGTTCTAAGTTGGGTTCAAAGTATGGTTACCGCAGTGGGAAATCCCTAGATGAGCAAAATGGGATTTGAGAATGGTAATCACAGAGGGAAATCCCTAGACGCTCCACCATGGGTGTGTTACAATGATGCAATTGATATTAAGAGGGAATGGTTACATGTTAGTGTCGAGCATATATCTGAAGGGGTTGTGCTAGTTTGTGATGACCAAGTACCTACACACATTAAAACTGAATACCCGACGTGAACAATATATGAAGATAAAGAACATATCAAAATTATTTTATAATTTGAACATGAGCATGCATACCTAGACGTGATGTGAGAAAAATTCACCCCGGGGGCAAGTGCAGATGGTGACCCAGGGAATATGATTGTGTATATGGAAGGACCCTGATCCCACGGCTGAAGATGGATTGGGAAACAGAGGCTCTAGGCTCTTGTAAATGAATGTGGAATTTTTTGTCAAAAGGGACTATATATGGCTATGGGGCCCACAATGCCACCTCATTTGTACCCACTGCTATAGTGAAATGACGAGAGTATTTGGAGTAGTTTTGAATATTATGGGAGTTTGAGCAGACCGATCTAGAATTTTCGAAAGTCATGTTGGTGGTCCTACCTCCTGCATAGTATATAGTTTCTATTTTTTAGGTAGGGGTCGTACGGATGGCCATACTAGGGTAGGTTTAGGGGTGGGCCCACTAATGTCTAGGGGAAAGAAGGATACCAATGCTGAGATGTGATGGTATAATTCCATTTCCCATCCATGATGTGCAGCTATGTTAGACATAATCGTGCATAGGGGCGTGTGGGTGGGAAAAATAGGTGCGCATGAGATGCACGCTTGTTGGAATTACAGTTGTGTGTTGTGCACAACTATTTCTCAGACAATTGCGCATCAGTTTGCAGCTATGTAGAGAATAGGTGCGCATAGGTGTGCATGTGTGGGTGTGATAGTTGCACCTTGGTGCACAATTTTTTCTCTGGAAACTGCACATTAATGCACAATTTTGCGAAGAACTGGCATGCATATGTGCACGCTTGTGGAGGTGAAATCTGCACACTGGAGGTGAAGCTAAGGAGTTTTTTGAAAGTTTGAATTTTTTGATATTTTTTATGAATGATGAGTGTTGACCAAGTGTGTCTGTGTGACTGCAAGTGATCAGTTGGTGAGAGAAGATTCATCATTCTATTCCATTGGAGGGAGCGATACTGGGAGGGCCTCTAGGCGGCTATGAGAGAGGAGCTTGTCATTTGGAGACTCTTGGAAGCTTGTGGTCCACTCAATTTATTTGACTTCCCACTGATATGGTCACAGGATTACCTACTTTAGTATATTATATTGATGTGGAGAACTTATCTGTAGTGCTTCATTGTGAGGGGGAGGTAGTTGACACTCTCAATTGTTGAGGATATGTACTTTCTGACGGGGCTCCACTTTCAGGGAATGGCCCTACCTGCTGACCCCCAGCTGTCAGGGGATGTTTGGATGATAGACGTGGCATGACATTATTGCATGGGGCCGAAACCAATGTCAAGTTTGTTTGTCTTTATTGAGGTGATGGATGTGCTCTTGCATCAGTGAATCGTGGCCATGGTGGTGAGGATATATGGATACTTAGCAACTCAACAGATTTGAGGAGTTCAACTAAGGATTATGGAGAGGGTCCTATATGGGAAATTGTTTTCCTGGGGGTTGATTTCTCACTCCAATATGATGGGGAAAATTCGTCGGTGTCATACCACTGACTTTGGTGATTTTTCCTTTGGGTCTATCCTGGTGGCATGGTTTTTGGAGAGGGTTCCCATGTTGTGCCCAAGGGTTTTGTTGCCACCTGCAGGGCTGCAAGAGCTGCGATTGATGCAGAGGACTCAGATTTTGGCACGAAACGAGGGGGAGAGGGTGGCCACTAATTTATGGCCACGTCCACGCATGTGTGGTGTCATATGCCACAGATCATACTCTGATTTCCATATGGTGGGATGGATTTTTAGCACGACCTGGACATGGAGCTGCCTCCTGGAGAGTTTTGGGACCAGAGAGGTATGTTGGTGTATTTATTATTTCTGATTTTGATAGTGTATCATATGTTTATATATATATGGATGTTGATTCTATATTTGTTTTTATGTTTTCATGTGTGGGGCCTCAAGGCTGAGAGGTGGAGATGGTTGGAGAGTCGGCTCGCTAGGTGCCAGTGATACCTCTGCGGGGAGGAGAGTGACATCAAAGGGATGATTCTAGTGTGAGTCCAGTGGATGAGGTGAGGGTCAGACATAGACATAGGTTTGATGATCCAAGTGTAGGGTCATCACATGCACCATAGGTAAAGTCCGGTGAGGGGATGTAGGATCTCCATCGTCGGTTCAAGGAGGTGTTGCAGGGTGTGCCAGAGGGCATGTGGTCCCGTATTCAACATGAGAGAGTCCTAGAGAAGTGTGTGGGTGTTCTGGAAGAGTGGAAGACCATGATCTGTCGGGAAGATGTAGTGGGGGAAACGATGACTGGTTGACTACCCCCCAGACCTGGAGGGCCCCCAGCTAGTGGAGCGCCTCCTATTGACAGAGGAAACAATGGGGGAGCTATGGGGGAACCATGAGTTCTAGTTTTGTTTTTTGTATTTATATAGGCCCACGAGCCCATTTTGTACAGGGTAGTTGATACTCATTCTGTATAGGGTAGGGGGTACCCATTTTGTACCTATAAGGGTGAGGGAACTCACTTGCCTACGAGATATGGATATGTTGTACTGTTGTTGTCAGACTAATCGGTAGCTGTAGACACTAACAGATCTCCCTGGATCCACCTAGATCTAGAACAAAATAGGACAGGACACGACTCTTTCCCTAAGTTGTAATCATCGAATCTGCTAATAGGGAGGAATAAGTGACATACCTTTATATCGCTTCCTTAGGTCTATGTTGTTCCCACTTCACTTTGGTGCTTTCATGAGGTCAAGTCCAAGACAACACAAACCAACCAAAGTGAATATAGAAAAATGTATTCAACGTCAACTTATGCATATGATCAAGAAATTACACAATAAAGAAAGAGTGACTTTATGGGAAAGGGACATGTCGTTGTATCATATTAATCGAAAGTAGAAGATACAACCTGATCACCTTGATGTTGCAAGCTTCCTTTCAGTGACCCTTGGTTCCAACACACACACTTGCTTTGTACTTGCATGAAGAAGATCCAATTCCTCTTGATAGACCAACTAGAGTCTTCAAGCCTTCGTCCAAGCAGGGTTCTTCACACAATTCTTTCACCAATTCTTCATTCAATCTTGCTTAACCTTTTCCATGAGAAACCCTTTTAATATATAGGAGAAGGAGAGATGGTTTCATAGATGAGGATGATCCCATCAAATCTGAGAAGTCAATAAAATGACAACCATATGAATGCCAACTCATTTTCTAGAAGATTCCCTTCTAGAAACCTCGAGACCCCTTCTCCTTTCCAAGCTTAAAAATAGGTTCACACCCTGTGTATGGAGAAAATTGTGAGAAGTTTTCACCCTAAGTGTGAGTGGCCCATGATAATGAGGGATTCTTGTACCCTAGGCAACAGGCAGCCTGCGAGCTCTCTTTAAAAATATGCTTTTTGGAAGGAGACAGGAGCCACTTTTCTCAGGCAAAAAGTCCTTGTTGGGAGCCTGAATACACCATTGTTAAGACATCACCAAGGTGATCAAAATCACGTGTAACAAAATGCCCCCCAAAGTATGAGGCCAGATTCTGTGACAGTTGAAATACTTTGTAAACTGCATGTGTGTGTCAGAAACCAGGAGTGCACCTAATCGGAAACCTGCAAACAACCAAGCATCTGCAGAATATAGTACCAGTTCTGAGGTAGGAATTATGATACTCAGTTCACAAATGGATGACATCATGAAATTAGTTCATGGCCACCAATCATACACCATGGATCGATGCTGTCAAATATAGTGCATAGCCACCAGGAATACACTGTGGATCTGTGCGAGAAGACTCAAATTAAGATGACATAGCCACGTGACATACAAAGTGGATCTATGTGTCGACACAAATCATACATACTCCATCACATCCTGGATCAAAAAGATGAAACCCAGGGTCTTATATCCCATTACCTGAAAGTACGAATCTAACCATGTGATTACATGTGCCGAAGTCGAACGTGGTAGAAACCACTTGATTACTGGTCATTGATGAAACCGTTA
>SNQJ01S0029775.1:137305-151288 GCA_010110895.2 Picea sitchensis
AAGAATGGATTCAAAAGGTGTTAGTTGAGGGGGATTACCTCCTTATTATCAACATGATCAAGCGAATACAACAAGGGTCGCCAATTTCTAAAATCTCTTACAGTTGGAGTCTCAAATCCTCCCTTGAGTGAGTAGCCAGTCTAATGCAAAACATCCCTGTCATTAGTCCAAGCCATGTGAAATGAGAGACTAAGAAGCTAGCGGATTGGGTAGCAAATGAATGTATCTAGTTAGCCAGTGACAAGTGGGATGAGCCCTAGGACCCCATTAAAACGGATAAGTTGACGACCAACTGTCTATCCATAACTATGAGGGACTCGAGATCCATGTATTGGGTGTTGGGGATGAGAAACAAGGTGGCCACAACCCCCGAGGATGAAAGGACAACCATAGTAGGGGATATTAACAGTGTGATGAGCTGGGGTTGAGAATGTTCGCATGGAAAAACTAGAACAAAGGGTATGATCACCATAGTGAAGGGCATGCACACAAGGGGTTGAACGAGTTGGAGCCCCGACATGAGATTATTCGGTTAGCATAATCCAAATTTGCCTCTAAATAAGCCAATTTCCCATGGGGGTTGCTGGGATTTTTATTTCTCATGGCAGAAATGTGGTTGTCAAAGGTGAGGATTGTGAACATGTCTCTCATCATGTTCTCAGAGGATCCCAGAGATTTGTCGATATGACGTGCAGTGGCCACTACTCAGTCTTCTCCTCCTACCGTTTCTTCCTGTATCTCCATTGATGTATTTTCGAGTGTGAGAACGGACAAAGACCAAGCTTGAGGTTTTGTGCAAAAACCATAAAAAACAATTCAAACATGCGATGAAAAAGAGAAAAAATATTTGTATCCCTAGGTATGAACTTCCAAGTCGTTACGTCTACAAAATTCACACTCATAAGGGTATTAGGCATTAGGTTTAATAAATGAAACAATTATAAAAAACCAACAAAAATGGTAAAATTAAATATAAGTGGGTAAAAGTTCCTTTTACCATAGTCATTGTAACTTTGCCAATATTTTAGCCCCAAACCCCTCTTTTGCCCTTGAATTTAGGTGCTCGATTACAGAAGGTATGAGCATCCATTCGACGAACCGTCTCCGGAAGTGAGGTAAGCTCCTTGTCTTATATCTTTTCATGGTTCAATTTTTAATTTTCATTCATAAAATTCATGTTTTTGAGCTTGTTTTAGGGCTCAAATTTGTGCTAAGGCATTCTCGCAGGCCAGCTACATGGGAACTGCAAGAATGCATCATTCTCATAGGTGGCCTCAAACGCACCTATGATAACCTCGCATTGTGCCCAAGGGGCACTACGAGAACCGCAAAGTCAAAAGTTTCTTTAAATTTTGCTCAATGAAAAATGTACCAAGTGTTGAAGAGAGTTGTTGACCTTCTTCTTATGTGTCTTATGCAGGCATTTGGCTATCGCCATGGTTCTATAATGGGGTGAAAGAGAGCATGAAGAATATGATGCTATTGCCGGGAATAACCTGGGCACCGTTGCCGCTTTGCGAGACTGTGATCTCCTAAAATTATTTCAGATCCCAGGTATGAGGGCCCAAGTCAGGATGTTGGAGTACCTCGTGCATATGTGGGATGTGGACCAACAAGTATTCCACGTAGGGGTCCACACATTGTCCTTGGATATTGAGAATGTTTACTTCTTGACAGGACTGTCACGGTGTGGGTACCACGCTAGCTTGACTAGTAGTCGATGTGGTGGGTTGCCTATGAGTGAATACTGTCGTTTGTACTGTGTTACAAAGGCGGAAAGGAGCAAAGGAAAAGTGGCCATTTGGGGGGTGCAGGATTTGACCCTTCACACTATTTTGTTCACCATTTCTCATATGGTTGGGAGCACTGCTCCACATATGGATCTCCAGAGCTACTTTTAGTATTCCATAGAGTGTACTGAGCCTCGGGTCTTTAACTAGGTAGACGCAGTCCTTTGTAGCGTGAAGAGGCAGTTGACTAAATGCATGAGAGGTGACCTAAAGCAATTTGGGTACGGGTCATTGTTGGTGTCCTTCTTTCTTGAGAGGGTTCCCTTGCTGAGGTTGTAGGTTGAGTGGGGTTTACCAGCTCCAGAGGATCTGAGAATGTTGAGGTGGTGTAACCTCATGGCCAGGCATTTAGCTGGACCAATCATCAAATACAATGATTCCTTCTTTTACTGGTTGCGACCACAGATGTTGATGGTCGATGACTATGCCTATGTCGGGTTGGACTTCCGAGGATATCCAAACTTGGCCCTACCTGAGGGTTCTCAGTGGGGAGATCTCGGTAAGAAGCACAGATTTTTTACTTTTTAAATGTTTTTGTGAATGTTATCATATGCAAATGTTTTTCTGTTCGTCCAAGGTCTAATTACAAGAATTCTTTTTTGATGACACAGACGTGGGGCCTTATCAACCACCGAGTACTTCTCCTATTCAGCGATGAGGAGAGGTGGCTCTAGTGCCACGATGGGACGCTGAAGATTATGAAGCAGTGGAACAAAAATTAGAGGGTTTGACAACAGACATTCTAGACATGACTCTTAGATAGGTTCCACGACGTTATTAGTGTCATACGGTGGGGGTGTTAGAGTCTGTTGTCCGACTGCTTCATAGGGTTTCCCGGGCAGTCGTGTGTTACCGTGAATGTCATCCATGATGTCACTTTGTAGAAGTTATGAGCTTCAGATTTTGAAATTTTGGTCCTCGGACAAAACTTTTTGTAAATAACTTTTTTGATCGCTATATATACATATGGTTTCTACCGGCTTATCTGGTGTTGTGTGATACTTGTGATGTGATTGATTTATAAATGACCCAAATGTCTATCTAAAACATAGTTAGATAATGCATCAGTTAATGTATTTAGACATCTAGGAATATGCTGATACTCAATATAATCAAAATAACGTTCCAAGAGGCGAATTCGCAAATACACCCATACCAAAGTAGGACTTCGAATAGCATAGACATTACTTAACTGTAGTACTATGAGCTGCGAATCGAGTCGCACAACCAAGCGACAGATACCGAGTGAGATAGCATCAATCAACAATTCGATAACGACGCTATACTATGCAATATTGTTGGTCGCACAACTGAGGCACACACCTCATAGAGTGATAAGTTCACTTGTAGGGGCATAAATTGTCCACTCAGTAGAAGAAAGGTTCTGAGTACTATGGCTAGCGCCATCAGTGAAGCCAATGTGGGGTAGCGAAGACTCCGACATCTAGAAATCAAACACAACGTATCATAAGGGCAGAGACCAGATAACGAAAAAGCATACTACAGTAACACACAAGAAGTATGATACAATAAAATACAAGTACTCGTGCACAGGTGATCTTATGCATAGTACTTCTTTAAGTACAACCCATTTCTAGGTTCACTCAAAGGGATACTATCGTAATCTACTAACTCGTAAGCTCNAGGACCTTGCCACATGGCTTCGAATTTTCTAGCTCCTAGCATATCTCGATCTTGTTCGTAGAGGAGAACCAGATCTCCTTCAGATAAAATGCGAGGCTTGACATGTTTGTCGTATTGGGCCTTGACATGTTTCTTCTGGGCTTCTATGACTAGGGTAGGGTCGCATTGAGTTTCATCTAATCGCATGAGATACAACATACGTTCTTCCTCGGTAGAAGTGTTTGGTAGGAGTTCGACGGCTAGTTTTAAAGAGGGTATCTCGCATTCAATCGGGATAATGGCTTCTAAACCATAGACTAACCGGAAAGGTGTAAACCCAGTAGAAGACTTAACGGATGTCCTGTAAGCCCATAATGCTGAAAACAACATTGTGTGCCAACTTGTTTTGTGAATCCCTATCATTCGTCGAAACATGGTTATGAGAACTTTGTTAATCACTTCAACTTGGCCGTTGGCTTGTGGGTAATAGGGCATTGAGTTTTCATGGTGAAGACCCAACTTTTCAGTGAGTTCAAACATCATGAAGTTTCTAAAGTGGCTACCGTGATCAATGACGACAACCTGAGGAACACCAAAACGAGCTATGATGTGATTGAAAATGAATAATGCTGCAGTCTTTCGAGTATTTTCAAATGTCGGCATCGCCTCGACCCATTTCATAAAACAATCTACGGCTACAATAATGTATTCATGCCCCCCAGCCGAGTGGGGGTGAAATGTCATGAAATCGATGCCCCATTTCACAAAGGGACCAACAGAGACCACAGTGTGAAGAGGAGCGGGATGTGACCGTATCTTATGATTATAGGTCTGGCAAGCGAGTATTCTCCCCCTAGCAATTGACGTGTGAGGATGTGTTGCATAGGGTTGTAGTTAGAAATCACCGTGGTCTTCCGAGAGAGGATATAGTGCCAGAAGCGTTGAACTTCTTGGACGGCTGTCGAGGCCAGTTTTTCGACATGTAAATACTTGGTTTTGGTAGGCGTTAGACTTCGAATCAAGTAATAGATAACATGTTCATCATGAGAATAATCCTCTTGGATGAGAACCATAGCGATGGTGTAATCCAAGGCTGTGAGGTAGAGGAAATAATCACTACTGTAATCGGGGGGGGAAGACGAGCGGAGCACGTGTCAGGGATAGTTTCAAAGCTTCGAAGTCTTTGTTTGCGATGGTATCCCATACGAACTCAGACCCCTTTTTGAGGAGTCAGTTAAATCCAAGAGTTATCTCAACATAGTTCAGGATGAAACGACGAAGAAAGTTTGCTTTCCCTTGCAAACTTTGTAACTGGCGAAGTGTATAAGGAGAAGGGAGATTGAGAATCCCCTCGACCTTTAAAGGATCTACCCTGATCCCTTGACGTGAAACAATAAGCCCTAGAATTCGACCGGATTCCACGCAGAAAACGCACTTGTGAGGATTCAAGTGTATATGGTAAAACCGACAGCAGATGAAAATGGTTCGAAGGTGGATTGCATGATCGACTTGATGCATGGAATGAGCGGGTAAGTCATCAAGATATCGTTGCACGATGTGCTTGATATCATGGAAGGCATAAGACATAGTGCGTTGAAAATTTGCGCTAGCATTCTTTAGACCGAAAGGGAGTTTCCGATAGGCGAAAGTGCCCCAAGGACAAATGAAAGCGGTTTTTGTTGGAAGANGGGGGAAGACGAGTGGAGCACGTGTCAGGGATAGTTTCAAAGATTCGAAGTATTTGTTTGCGATGGTATCCCATACGAACTCAGACCCCTTTTTGAGGAGTCGGTTAAATCCAAGAGTTATCTCAACATAGTTCGGGATGAAACGACGAAGAAAGTTTGCTTTCCCTTGCAAACTTTGTAACTGGCGAAGTGTAGAAGGAGAAGGGAGATTGAGAATCCCCTCGACCTTTACAGGATCTACCCTGATCCCTTGACATGAAACAATAAACCCTAGAATTCGACCGGATTCCACGTAGAAAACGCACTTGTGAGGATTCAAGTGTATATGGTAAAACCGACAGCAGATGAAAATGGCTCGAAGGTGGATTGCATGATCGACTTGACGCATGGAATGAGTGGGTAAGTCATCAAGATATCGTTGCACGATGTGCTTGATATCATGGAAGGCATAAGACATAGTGCGTTGAAAGTTTGCGCTAGCATTCTTTAGACCGAAAGGGAGTTTCCGATAGGCGAAAGTGCCCCAAGGACAAATGAAAGCGGTTTTTGTTGGAAGATTGGTTGTTGTCATTGATGTCAACCCTAGTCATGGGTTTTGGACCACAAGATTGATGAAGTTATTTGGACATGAAGGAAAATGCACATGAAGATACAACACCCATGGATGGATAGTATACATCATGTTGTTTNGGGGCCGTCTTCCCTACTCAGCTTTCTTTACCTGTGGCAAACCTCCTCCAAGACTGCGAAGGGGAACCTAACCATGTGCTCAGAAGAATTCATCAGATGGTGGAGGTGCAGCAGATCAGAGAACAGGTCCTGGACAGAGCTTACAATCGTCAGTAGAAGATCAAGCAGACTTTTGACAGGACAAACAAGAAGAAAGAGTTCGAGCAGGGTGATCTGGTGCTCAAATGGGATGCACCCAGGCAGGAGAAGGGCAAACATAGTAAATTTGATGCCCTCTAGTTCGGGCCTTTCAGGATTATTCAAGTGTTTTCCAATAACACTTACAGATTGCAGGATCTGGAAGGCGATGAAGTGTTCAGTGGCCCAGTCAATGGGCATTTCTTAAAGAAGTGTTTTCTGTGAGCCGCAGCCGGCTCGTTTCATTTTTGCTTTGTAAATATTGTTTCTATTTTTGTTTTGTTTTCCGGACTAATAAATGACTCCATAGCCCAACAGCAAAGGCACTAAGTTTGCAGAATAGTTCTTAGAGCATCATAGGGACGGCTCTATCCCCCATGGAGCCAAATGTTAGCGATAATTCTTGCATAAGGGGCGTAGAACATAAAAGAAGGGGTAAAACCCATTTGTCCAAGGTTTCGGGCAATAATGCGCCCGTGGTAAGCAGCTAGCAGGACTGAGCAGTCCATATTTGCGCGCCCAGATCGACGGCGCACAGCAAAATTTGGACCCCCCTTGCCTTCCGACCTTTAAGCGGAGGGGGGGGGTCCGAGATCGGGGGTGCGCTTCTCCAATGGACCAGATTAGCACGCCCGGATCAACNTCTTCTCATCACCCACTCATTGTCTGCCACGCGTCTCGTTCCTTTCACATCAGTTTCTCACCCAAAGACGGGTCCATTTCTCCCGTCTTCGCCCCATCTACCTGACTGTCTTCCGCCATGGATCATCCTCTATCTCCCCTCCCTGTCATCACTCATACTTCTCGCCACTCCTCCCATACACCATGCCCTCCGCGCTGATCCTCATGTCTGCCTCTCAAGATATTCAGTTACTCCAGGTGGCAGTGTGAGAAGTCATCCAGATCCCGAAGTGCTGAGCTGGCTGGGCCGTTATCGATCCCAAGAAGCAGTTATTGAGGCAGTTGAGGGTGGTTAGACATCGTCTCCGCCATAATGGGGATGTCCTGCAATGAATTAAAATCACGTCGATTCGCCGATGTAACTGTCAGAAGATCGATCGCGTCTGCCATAAGTTGCACGGTTATTCAAAGATTGTGGCTGCAGAATGTCAGAAGCCATGCAGACACAAAGCCTTCAATGCATTTTCTCGATCTTGTTGCTATTGTTATTTTGAGTATATGTAGGCATTTTTGCCATTTTTGTATCTATCGATGGTAGAGCTAAGCTCCTGACTGTAAATTTTCAGTGAATACTATGGTTTCCTGGTTATGCCTCTGTGTTTGAGATTTCTTGGTTTATAACAAACAATTTCTTTTCTTTTCCGTCTTTGTTTCATCTTTGCTGGGGGGTTCACAGTGAAGGATTCACGTGGACTTAACAATCTTGTTGCGATAAAGGATTTGTTGTGGCATCTTTGTATTCTCTGGTATTTGTGTTTGAATATAAAAGGATTTTGTGTTCGAATGCATTTCTTCCTCAGTCTGTTGCATACCTGATGTTTGTAATAGACCACTGCGCCCTTCTTGCGCAAGTATTCCACCTACTCACCCTTTTATTACGACTTGCTGTTTGGAGTTTATCAAGACCTCATTCTTCCATGCATGCCTGGTCCGGTTTCTGCGCTGATATGCTGCCGTTCTGAGCTTTCCTCCGTTCGATCACCCTCTAAATTAAATCGTGACATTAAAACTGATGGGCTTCGGGCTCTGCTCCTGCTAGCAATCCAGGAGTGACTTCCGAAAGCCAACATAAGCCCATAATGCTAAAAGAAACATCGTCTGCCAACTCATCTTGTGAATCCCTATCATTCATCAAAGCATGGTAATGAAAACCTTGTTTATTGCTTCAACTTGGCCATTGGCTTGTGGGTAATAGAGTGTCGAGTTTTCATGGCGAAGAACCAACTTTTCAGAGAGTTCCGACATCGTGAAGTTTTTGAGGTGGCTACCGTGATCAGTAACGATAGCCTGAGGAACACCAAAACAAGCTATGACGTGATTGAAAATGAATAATGTTGTGGTCTTTCCGGTATTGTCGAATGTCAGCATCGCTTCGGCCCATTTCGTAAATTAATCTACGGCTACAATAATGTAACCATGCCCCCCGGCCGAGTGAGGGTGACATGTCATGAAATTGATACCCCATTTTGCAAAAGGACCGACATAGACCACAAGGTGAAGAGGAGCAGGATGTGATTGTATTTTATGGTTGGAGGTCTGGCAAGCGTGGAATTTTTGGATGACGTTTATATAGTTGTTAAATAAAAAAGGCCAAAAATACCCTGCTCGCAAGATCTTCTGGGTAGTAGCATACCCGAACATATGACCACCACAGGCTCCATAATGGCAGTCGTTAAGGGATTTCTCAACTTCGTCAAATGTGAGGCAGCGTCAAAAAACTGAGTCAATTCCACAATGATAAAGATTATCACCGAGGATAATATATTGATGGGATTGGTAGCGTATTTGACGACTGTCAACACTAGACAAATTGGGTTGAAAAGTCTGGGTTTGGAGATATATGATGATATCTTCGTACCAAAGATCATTGGAACTAATCAGGAAAAGGGATTCATCAAGTAATGAATCGGCTGCTATCTTTTCCGTCTCAGAGTAGGGAAAGTCGCATATCAACTTGGCAAACACTAAGGATTTATTGGACTTAGCACATTTGAATTCTATGTCAAACTCCTGGAGTATCATGATACATTTGGAGCATTTTCCCCCTAGCAGTTGACATGTGAGAATGTGTTGCATAGGGTTGCGGTTAGAAATTACCGTAGTCTTGCGAGAGAGGATATAGTGCCAGAAACATTGAACTACTTGGACGACTGCCATGGCCAGTTTTTCAACATGTAAATACTTGGTTTTGGTAGGTGTTAGACTTCGAATCAAGTAATAGATGACATGTTCGTCATGAGAATCATCCTCCTGGACAAGAACCATAGTGATGGTGTAATACGAGGCTACGAGGTAGAGGAAATAATCATGGATATAATCCGGTGGGAAGAGAAGCGGAGTACGCGTTAGGGATAGTTTCAAAGCTTCAAAAGCTTTGTTGGTGATAGTATCCCATACGAACTCTGACCCCTTTTTGAGTAGTCGTGTAAATCCAAGAGTTAGCTCGGCATAGTTCGGGATGAAATGACGAAGAAAGTTTTTTTTCCCTTTCAAACTTTGTAACTGGCAGAGAGAAGAAGGAGGAGGGAGATTGAGAATAGCCTCGACCTTTAAAGGATCTACCCTGATCCCTTGATGTGAAACAATGAAGTCTAGAAGTCGGCTAGATTCTATGCAGAAAATGCATTTGTGAGGATTCAAGCGTATATGATAAAACTGACATCGGAGGAAAATGGCTCAGAGGTGTATTGGATGATCGACCCGGCGTATGGAATGAGTGGGTAAGTCATCAAGATATGGCTTCACCATGTGCTTGATATCATGGAAGGCATAAGACATAGCACGTTGGAAAGTTGCGCCAGTGGTTTTTAGACCGAAAGGAAGTTTTCGATAGGCAAAAGTTCCCCAAGGACAAATAAAAGCAGTTTTGTGTTGGTGCTTGGGAACGATATTGATTTGATTATATCTGGAGAAACCATCCATCAAAGAGAAGATTTCACTTCCGGCACAATCGTCAACAATATGGTCGACAAAGGGGGTAGGAAAGTTGTCTTTAGGACATACTTTGTTAATAACCCTATAATCAACGCACACACAGATTGTGCCTTGTTTCTTGTCGATTGGGACAAGATTGGAAACCCAGTTAGTGAGAGCCACCGAGTAAATAAATCCGGCTTTGAGAAGTTTCTCGACTTCAAGCTTGATAGCGGCCGCTTTACGTGGGTGGACCAGACGAAGGCGTTGCCAGACAGGTTTAGCATCTGGGTATGTCTTGATCTCATGTATCACAATGTCGGGGTCAATACCTGACATTTCATCAGAGCTCCAGGTGAAGATGTCACAAAATTCTTTGAAAAGTGACTTGTAGGTGACGATTTCATCAAGGGAACACGAAGCTCCGATATGCACATTTTTTACAATTTCAGGTTTTATGGATATGTCGAGGGGAATGGTGGGTGAGATATTGCTTAAGTTCCCTTCGGAAAACACATCATGTGTAGACTCAGGAATGGAGGAACTGACGAAAACGGTCGACGGGGTCGAGATCCATTGGTAGCTCTCAATGGTGTGTTGTTTGAGGAAGAGGATGGAACTATGATGTCCATTGTCCCAAGGGGTGTCTTCCATAATAGACATAATCATCACGTCCATGGGAAATATTACATGAAAAGGATCTGAAGATAAATCACCAAGAGAGGGTGTAGAAGGGGTTGCCGATTGAATGGCCTGATAGACAGATTTGACCAGACTCAAAGGCATTTCGTCACCGTAATGAAGATGATCGTCGGGGTTGGGTACTACCTAGGGGTTGTGAGACGCAAGGGTTCCATGAATAGAGGTGGAGATCATGTTGATTGAAGTGACAGAAGGAAGTGAAACATTGGGTGGTGGGATGGGGAAGGTACCCATTAATGAGGAGTCTTTAAGAAGACCCACACTGACGTTCTCGTATCCAGGGGGGTTTGGCAATAAACAGTATGTTGCTGGTATGCGCATCCGAGTTAAAGAAGGCTACTTTGTTGCGATAATGACCTTTCCTTGATGAGGGAAATGCACGACACAGAAAAGGGTCAACACAACTACACGCATGGAATTGATCCAACTATCACCAAGTAGAAGGTTGTAATCGAGAGGAGCGTCAAATACTTCCACTTCAACTTGGACCATTTTTCCTTATAACATAATTGGCAACGAAGGGAGGACACTGTAAGGCTTAAAACCAGAGCCATTAAAGGCTTTGATTGTGTTGTGGGATTTAGTCAAAGGGGGAGAGCCAATGGCTTTCCAGTAGGTAATAGACATGACACACGTCGAGGCACCCTCGTCGATAACTGTTCTACAAATGTTTTTGTCAGAAGCAATAACTTGTATTTGGAATGCGAGTTGAGGGGGTAACCTTGGAATGTGATCTTCCAAGTAAAAAATTATTAAATTTGTATCTGTAGGGTCGATTCCACCAATATCTTTCAACAGTGCCTTCCGTTGTATAGGAAAACTTTGAAGGACTTCGAGGGCTGACATCGTGGATGGTGCTTGGGCCAGATCTTCCACAATACTGTAGTTCTAGGCATCATGGGCATGAGGATTGAAAGTCGGTTTTCGAACGATACCCTTTGGAGGAGGGTGAAGAACTGTGTTGAGGCTCGGTTGTTTGAGATGAAGAGGACCTTTGGTAGGTGGAGTCATGGGAGATGGTTGAACCGATGAAGGAGGTATAGCATCAACCTTATCTTTAGAGGAGGAATAATCTTTGGCTCGAGTGGTAAGTGTGATGTCGTTTTGCTTTGAATCTCCTGTACACATTAAGACATAGGATGTATTGGAGGGGGAGGGTTGGTCATGAATGACCAATTGGGCCTGTTGTTGAGAAGGGAAGGGTTGTGACAATATGGCCGGAGTGGGTGGTCTCGTGGTCCCTTGAAGGAACTTAGTAACCTCAGCTTGTCGTGGACAATCTTTAGTGTAGTGATCATCGCCACAGATAAGGAAAGGGTATCGGGGTTTGTGCTTATCCCTATCATCAACAAGTTGTGTTTTGGTTCTCTCTGCTTGTGAATTATTTTTTTCCTCCTTATTCTTACCCTTTCCTTTTCTGGATTTGTTTTTATTGGCGGGGGTAGATTGAACAACATTTACCTCAGAATTTTTACTGATGGGAGGGGTAGGAGAGAGAGCATTTTGAACATTAGAAGAAATGGGTTTGGGGTTGTTGCTATAGGTTTGGGTGGATTGCGGTTGGGCATGGAAAGTGCCAATCACATCGTCGGCCGCATGAGAAGTAGCAGGGGTAGTTGAAGTGGCAGAAGTAGAAGGACGAGGTGCATCAGGGAGTAAGTTGTACAGAGTACATGTTTGTGAGTAAAAGAGGTCAAGGTATTGAGCATGACTAATGTCCTATTCTTTTGTGACAACTCCACCCATGGCGATGTCACGACCAATGTCATTTACAAAATATTTTTTGAACCACTCTACCAATAATTTATCAGGAATTTCGAGTTTGATGAGACGTCATCTCCGTCACCGCTCATGAATTGATCGGAGATATGAGTGGCTTTGGTTTGTTTGAAAGAACTCAAAATCGGGGTCCCTGTTTCATAGCATATCAGTAACTGGTAGTGGGTGAGGAAATCCATAGTGAGGGTGTTGAAGTCAGTGAATAAACCTTGTGGTAATTCTATATACCACTTCGCGGCAGAACCCGTGAGAGTTCTTTGAAAAAGGCGTAAATGAATAGAGTCATCCATCAAGGAGTTGGATGAGCACCAAAGGTGAAAAGTCATTACGTGATTGTTCGGGTCCTCTCCTAGTTTGCCATCAAATTTAGGGATATCATATGGTAGTTTGGCCAGTATAGCAAGCCATTGGGGAGATTCACGGATCAGATCATTTAAAATCCTTGATAGATATGGGAGGTCTAGGGTGGCTAAGAAAGGTAATTGTCTGTTCACATGCAGGTATTGGTGACTTTGGGGAGGGAGTCCCGTCGACAAACCAGTGGGACCATAAGAAGTCTGCATATAATGTGAGGATCCGGGAAGATTCGGTGGTGGTTGTGTAGGCCAGTAACTCATAGGGTTGTACCCTTGAATGGGGGCATGGGGTTGAGTAGTCGAGCCCCAAATAGGATTAGACGTACCTGGATAGGGTTGGCCTGTACCAGGGGGTATGACGGAGCTAGCCGAAAGCTGTTTCCCTCCAGCTGATTGAGGATTATGTTGGATCAGTTGGTTCCAATACCGGGCCAAGGATGGAGGTATGTTTTTTCCATAGGGTGGGGTCGGTGGGGGTTGTCCTCCAATTGGGGGTTGTGTTCCAATTAGGGGTTGTGTGCTAATTGGGATTTTCCCTGCAAGGGGAGGTTGAGTTGGGCCTCCTTGGTGAATTTGTACACTAACAGGAATCTGTTAATTTAGTGTGAATGATGGAATGGTGCCACTAGGATCAGTGCCTCCAATAGAGGATGGAAAAGGTCCTCTGAAAGGGGATGAAGGAAGTGTCGGAATGAAACTAGGAGGAGAGTGCCCAGAAGAAGTGGGACCATTAGGAGTTTCAGATGTGATTTGCGTAGGAATGGGAATAGAGGCATTCAATGCATGGTATCTGGGTGGAAGAGTCAGGGTGACTCTGGGAGAAAGTGGTGTGCCAATGGGGGCTTGGCTAGCCATGGTAATCCTAGTGTGAAGACTCGTAGTATCTGTGTAATGGACCATTTGTAAAGGGAGAGTCATGATGTGGTCGGCTCATGGGGCTTCTATACCAGGAAAATAATAAGCAGTAGTAAACGACACTGTGTCTGGATCAGATGTTTCGGGTAGCTCAGGTGAGACAGTGATATCAATGCCTGCTCCTGAGCCAAAGAGGTCCTGTCTAAAAATGTTGGTAGCCCAAAAAGGAACTTGACCCTCAGGTCCTAGGAAAGGCCCAGTTGGTGATCTAAAAGACTGAACAACTAGTTCTCTGGAAGAATTCAGTCGCACAATACATCTCTTGGAGTCAGGGTGAATTCGAAAGTCCTCTCAAGAATTGGAAATTTGGAATCATTCTAGAGAGTCAGTTCTTTCCACTTGTGGAGTGGTGACATCTTGGACTTCACTTTGTTGAGAAGAGTCCTCCGGTGAGTTGGTAGGAAAGGGTTGAGAACCTTCCAGATTTTCTAGGGGTAAGCCTTGCATTCTATGTGAATGATGTGGAGGGTCAATTGTGAACGAGTTAAAAACTTACAAAGAAAATTCTATGGTCAACTTGGGTAAACAAACAACATGCACTAGTAAAAAATCTAGGAAACAACACCAAGTAAACAAGACCTTCTAATTCCGAAGTCACTAGTTGGTGATGAAATCCAACGTCGCAACAATGAGATGAGAAGGGGTTGGGCTAGGGTGGAAAAGTTATGT
>SNQJ01S0029775.1:179481-190783 GCA_010110895.2 Picea sitchensis
AGATTTCTATGTCGTAAAGGTCATTTTCTAATTTCCTTATATCCATTGAAATACTATGCAGACTTTGTTCAATTTCTTGATTGTGTGTCGAATAGTCGAGTACCCAACGCTCGAACTCATCTACACGATGTTCAACTATGTCATAATTTTTTTTGAAAGACAACCCCTTTAAAATATCAAGTTGTTCATGGAAGGCTTCTTTGGTCATTGACAAGGATTTGAGAATTAAGTTTGGGTCTTGAACCTCGTTTGTACTTCCAGCTAAGTCTATTTGGATCAGGCGTGTGAATAAGTCTTCCTTTTCTGATATGGCCTGTTTACATGATTCAATAATGAGTTGCAGGTTCTTAACTTTGTTTTGCCAGCATGCTTTTATTTTTTTGGTCCGCTTTGGGGAGGGGATATTCTCTTGTCTTCTTTTCAGTTCCGAGGTGTTGATGGCATGGTTGGAAAAGGGGGTCAGCACCTGATCACATAAATGTTGATCATTTTTTAAATTCGCCTCTAAATGTTCGAGCAAATCATTTTCCCTCTTTCAAAAGGAAACTATATTTTGTGATGTTTCCCAGGCTTCAGTAACTAGTTGCATTCTTTTATTGATGTTATTCTCTACAAGGGCTCTAGAGAATGCAAGGAGGGTAGAGGATACTTTCCTCTTGGCTGCAGTGGTAGCAAGCACATTTTTTGCTAAAGAACTGGAAAATTCTAGGGTGGCAATGAAAGCCTCTTCAAATTCCTTGAGGCGGTCTTTCAGTCTGGCATTTTTTGCTTCAATTCCTCCAATGGAATCATGAATAGCATCACTGATTACATGGTGAAATAGGGAGATTTGGGATGGACACATTTTCCTAAAGTTATTCTCTATGCGATATTTTCCTTTCCTATTTGTTACATCTCTCTTTTCAATGACCATATTTTTAGATTGGCTATCAAAAACAACCCTCTATAATACAAAGGATTCATCTTTGTCAAAAAAATTTGTCTCATCTATTTCCACAGTGGACGACCCAATTTTTTGCATGTGCTCAATTTCAATTACAAGTTGCACCTGTTCACTTTCAATTTCTGGTTCGTCCGCCTAGCCTGCATTGTTTTTTCTCTTCTTGGTCAGTGGAATTTTGTGAGAACTATCAATTTTTATATGAGGAGGGTTCTTATCTCCTCCTCCGTTCGAAGATTTTTGGGTTTCTTTCTTACTGGGGTGGGCCGTTGAAGCGATGCTCCGTGATGTCATGCTCTTGGGAGTGTTGGCGGGGGACTAGGAACTCTTATCACTGGATACTTTTCCCTGTTGTTTGTACAATTCAGTCGCGCTTTGCAATGTCTCTGCATCGCAATCACCAGAAGCAGGATTGTTGTCATCATTGTCCCTGTCCTCAGTCAGGTATCTATGGATGAAAGAGATGCTAAAGCCAATTACCAGTAAATGTTCTCGAAAAATCCCATTAGGGTCGAACCCTTTTAGCCTTCCAACATACGTTAGGTTCTTCTTCTTGAAATGGCCAAAAAATTCGTCAATCTTGTTGACGTTTCTGCACACGAGGTCCCTGACTTTCCAGGGTAGAGGAATGATCTGTTTTTTTTTCTTTTCATGGAAGAAATGCAACCAGTGGTTGTATTTCCTTTCTATTTATGAAACAAACATCTTTTCCGTGATGTGGCATGGAAGGAAATAAGGATTTTCCTTAGAGCCAAAGACCATTAGTACACTATGATTTTCGTTTTGTTCAAGTGTGCCCTTCTTGTTCAAAAACTTGGTTGCCTGACCAGACATCTGCGGATCATCCTTCCCTAACACTAAATCTTTGAAAACTGAGACAAGGCCATTAAAAACTTCATAAAAACAATGGGATGCCTTGTGCCTCCACAAGGCCTGGTACCAGAATGTTACTAGGTCGAATCCACAACTTATTTTCTTGGAAAGAGAAAGTTTTGGAAATGGAAAACAATGCACTATTGCGATAATCAAGTAGGATGACATATAAAATTTATTCGATTCTTTGAATCATGACAACTAGGAACATATATCAATGGAAATTAGCTTCCCCCAATCGAAAATGAATTGTTCCTTGACTGTGAGGTACAAAATATAAATAATTATATGGGAAATGCTTGTCATGGATGCCTATCCCGTTATTCTTGTAAATAGCCAAGCAATTTCCCAAAATGGATTTCTAAAGGAACTTACCTGCAACTTTTTTATATCTTCAGGAAATGTCGCCAAGTCTTCAAAGAACTCAGCTAATATGTCCAACCCGTTATCATGTTTTTCTAGGAACTCCTTGCAGTCTTGTCCTCTGAAGGTCAATGTTGGCTCCGACAATTTTAACATCTTGCGGAAGACCTGAGGTGATAAAGAAATGGTAGAATGGTCGCGCAGTGGAATAATTATTTGGCTTGGAATATATTTTCGATGCACCAAGAGACCACATCCTTATATTCAAAAACCTCATGGACGCAACCTGCACGAACGATTCTAGAGGTCCAAATCACTTTGTTCTGGGTGGAATAGGATGAATAGTAAAAGTATGCCCTGGACCACTAGAAGTTCTCGTCCTGATGTCCGAAGATATTTATTGTATCTCTACAAAATTGTTGTCGACATGTTGCCATAAGTCTACAAGAATATTTGTTTCCTCTAGACGATGAATGAAGTGAAAAGTTGGAAGGGATAATATAACACTGCGCAAATCTTGGTCCAATGCGTGTGAATGGGAGATCTCCTCAAGATTTTCATTAATTAATGACAATTTCGATGGTTGTTGCATGATGCGTTGTTAACATTAAACACTAGTAATTGCATACATAGAAATGAGAACATGGAGGATACGACAATGAGCGATTAAGCATTATAGATATCTTGAACGGGTCAACGCGATGATGCGTGTTTGAGATGAAAAATAAAAAAGGACAATATAACTCTCTGCAGATCTTGGTTTAATGCATAATAATGGGAGATATCCTCGAGTGTTTCGCTCACTAATGACAATTTGGATGGCTCTTGCATGGTCAGCTCTTAACATGAAAGGTTTCTAATTGCATATGAAGAAAGAAGTACGGAGGTCGCGGGGACAGGAAAAAGCAGCTTCAAAATAGGGTTACAAGGTACAACTGTTGGAGGTGAGGGCACGAGGGTCAAATTGTATGTGTTGGAACTTTTTGAGTGTAATACATATAACACCGAAGAGGGTATGATAGGAAAGTCCAGAGGGAAATTTGTATATCACTAGTAAGAGCATAACTAATGTATATCAGGAAGGACAAGAAGTTAGTGTGGATGTAAGTCAGTGACAAATACTTTGAAACATTTGTGAGTCATGGTAGAGTGAAGCATGCGAGTTCGAGAAGTCCGCAGTGGAATTGTAGATCACGAAAGTTTTGAGTGCACGATGTATATCATGAAACAAGAAGCAGCAAAGTTTAAAAGCGCCAACCCTGAAACCGTGGCCATTAAATTGGCTAAGTATGGAAAGGAACAGTGGTCAGTCAGATTCGTCATGTGAGGATATAGATGGAGATGAATATATGTCAACCCGCCAACGCTGGAACCGCGATCATAGAAAGGAGACTAAGTATATAATCACAAAGTGATAATACATGGGAAAAAAAAAAGGGAAAAAGGACTAAGGAGTCCGCGGTGGAATTTTAAATCACAGTATTTTTTAGTACAAGATGTATATCACAGAACAAGAAGCAACAAAGTTCGAATGCGCCAACCTGAAACAGTGAATAAGAATTGGAGATTTCGTGAAGTCATCAACACGAGGATCCAAAATAGGCTGACCAGGTCTCCCTAGAAGACGTGAGGCCCCGACGGTCAAATTTTATTGCTTGGAACATTTGAATGCATAATCTGTAACATGGAAGAGGGGATGATATCGGAACCTAGTAGTCAATTTGTATATTGTGGAGGGTCGGTTGTCAACTGTTTCATACCAGTGTGTGCAATTGTCAGTAGTAAGAGCATAACCAATGTATATTAGGAAGGACAAGAAGTTAGTGGGGATGGAAGGAAACAATAGATACATTGAAACATTTATGAATCATCATAGAGTAAATCTTGTGAGTTCAAGGAGTCTACGGTGGAATTGTAGATCACGAAAGTTTTGAGTGCAAGATGTACATTATGGAACAAGAAGCAAGAGAGTTCGAAACTGCCAACTCGGCAACCGCGACCATAAAATTGGCTAAGTATGGAAAGCAACAGTAGTCGGTCGGATTCGTCATGTGAGAATATAGATGGAGATAATATATGTCAGACCGCCAATGCTGGAACCCGCAATCATAGAAAGGAGACTAAGTATATAACCAGAAAGCGATAATACATGGGAAGAAGAAAAGGAAAAAAGGGCTAAGGAGTCTGCGGTGGAATTGTAGATCATGAAATTTTTTAGTACAAGATGTATATCATGGAACAAGAAGCAGCAAAGTTCAAAAGAGGCAACCCAAAACAGTGACTAAGAATTGGAGATTTCCTGAACGCGTCAACATGAGGATCCAAAATAGGGTGACAAGGCTTCCCCAGAAGACATGAGGCCCCAATGGTCAAATTGTATTGCTCTAAACATTTGAATGCATAATCTGTAATATGGAAGAGGGGACAATGTCCAAACCCAGTAGTCAATTTGTATATTGCGGAGGGCCATATGCTAGTTGTTTCGTGCCAGTGTGTTCAGTTGTCACTAGTAAGAGCACAAGCAATGTATATTATGAACGACGGGAAGTTACTGGGGATAGAAGGCAGAGACAGATACTTCCAAACATTTGTGAACCATGGTAGAGTGAAGCTTGCGAGTTTGAGGAGTCTGGGGTGGAATTGTAGATCACAAAAGTTTTGAGTGCAAGATGTATATCACGGAACAAGAAGAAGCAGAGTTCGAAAGCGCCAACCTGGCAAGCACAGCCATAAAATTGGTTATGGAAAGGAATGGTTTGGTTGGATTCGTCATGTGAGGATATAGATGGAAATGAAGATATGTCATCCCACCAATGCTGGAACCCGGGATCATAGAAAGGCGACTAAGTACATAACCCGAAGGTGATAACACACAGGAAGAAGAAAAGGGAAAAAGGGTTGAGTGTGCGGTGGAATTGTAGATAACACAAATTTTGAGTGCAAGATGTATATCACGAAACAAGAATGAGCAGAGTTTGAAAGCACCAACCCGAAATAGTGTCCAAGAATTGGACATTTCATGAACTCGTCAACACGAGGATCCAAAACAGGCTGACAAGGTCTCTCCAGAAGACGCGAGGCCCCAACGTTCAAATTGTATCGCTTGGAACATTTGAATGCATAATCTGTAACACGGAAGAGTAGACAATGTCAGAATCTGGTAGTCAATTTGTATATTGCGGATGGTCTGATGCCAACTGTTTCGTACCAGTGTGTCCAGTTGTCACTAGTAAGAGCATAACTAATGTATATTAGGAAGGACAGGAAGTTAGTGGGGATGGAAGGCAGTGACACATACTTTGAAACATTTGTGAGCCATGGTAGAGTGAATCTTGCGATTCGAGGAGTCGACGGTAGAATTGTAGATCACAGAATTTTTGAGTGCACGATGTATATGGCGGAACAAGAAGCAACATAGTTCGAAAGTGCCAACCCGAAAACCGCAATGATAAAAGTGGCTAAGTATGGAAAGGAACAACGGTGGGAGGGATTCGTCATGTGAGGATATAGTCGAAGATGGATATATGTTAGCCCACCAATGCTGGAAGCCGCGATCATAGTGAGGACACTAAGTAAATAACCAAAAAGAGATAATACATGAGAAGAAGAAAAGGGAAAAAAGACTAAAGAGTCTGCGGTGGAATTGTAGATCAAGGAAATTTTGAGTGCAAGATGTATATCATGGAACAAGAAGCAGAAAATATTGAAAGCACGAACCCGGAAACCGCGGGCATAAAATTGGCTAAGAATGGCTAAAATTGGCTAAGTTGTCACTAGTAAGAGAATAACTAATGTATATTAGGAAGGACGGGAAGTTAATGGGGATGGAAGGAAGAGATAGATACTCTGAAACATTTGTGAGCCGTGGTAGAGTGAAGCTTGGGAGTTAGAGGAGTCGGTGGTAGAATTGTAGATCACGGAAGATTTGAGTGCACGATGTATATCACAGAACAAGAAGCACCAGAGTTCTAAAGCGCCAACCCAACAATTGCGACTATAAAATTGGCTAAGTATGGAAAGGAACAATGGTGGGTGGGATTCATCATGTGAGGATATAGATGGAGATGGAGATATGTCAACCCACCAATGCTGGAAGTCGCGATCATAGAAAGGCCATTAAGTAAATAACCAGAAAGCAATAATAGACGGGAAGAAGAAAAGGGAAAAAGGACTAGGGAGTCCGCGGTGGAATTGTAGATCTCAGAAATTTTGAGTGCAATATGTATATCACGGAACAAGAAGAAACAAAGCTCGAAAGCGCCAACCCGACAGCTGGGAGCATAAAATTGGCTAAGTATGGAAAGGAATAGTGGTTGGTTGGATTTGTCATGTGAGGATATAGATGGAGATGATGTGATTATAGAAAGGCGACTAGGCATATAACTAGAAAAAGATAATACACGGGAAGAAGACAAGGGAAAAAGGGCTAAGTATCTAACAGAAGAACATCCATTGTTCATTTATTAATGCAAATCCTTTCAAACCCCTGTTGAGTTCTCACTAGTAAAGGCATAAATTGCATATCATGGAAGTTCTTTGGGTGCAAGATGTATATGTCATAACGGAGGACATAAGTGTTGGATACCGCGAATAGAGAACATAATTATGGATACCGCAAATCACGTAACAAGAAGCATCAGAGTTTGAAAGCGCCAATTGGGTAACCGCGGACACAAAATTGGCTAAGTATGGAAAGGAACAACGGTCGGTCAGATTCGTCATGTGAGGATATAGACAAAGATGAAGATATGTCAGCCTGTCAACGCTGGAACCCGCGATCATAGAAAGGCGACTAAGTAAATAACCAGAAAGAGATAATACAAGAGAAGAAGAAAAGGGGAAAAGGACTAAGGATTCTGTAGTGGAATTGTAGATCACGGAATACTTGAGTGCAAGATGTATATCACAGAACAAGAGTCAACAAAGTTCGAAAGCTCCAACCCGACAATCGTGGGCATAAAATTGGCTAAGTATGAAAAGGAACAACGGTCGGTCGAATTCGTCATGTGAGGATATAGATGGAGATGAAGATATGTCAACACACCAAGGTTGGAACCCACGATCATAGAAATCCAACTAAGCATATAAATAGAAACCAATAATACGCAGAAAGAAGACAAGGGAAGAAGGGCTAAGTATTTCACAGACAAACATCTATCGTTCGCTTATTAATTCAAATCCTTTCGAGCCCCTACTGAGTTATCACTAGTACAAGCATAAATTGTAGATCACAAAATTTCTTTCGTTGCAAGATGTATATGAAGTAAAATGGGACATAGGTGTTGGATACCGCAAACCTGGGACCCGGTGATCAGATAATTGGCTAAGTATTGAAAGGGACCATGGTCAGTCGAGCTCATGGTGTGAATATATACATAAAGAGTTGCCAATTTGTGAATCCATAAGGTTGCGATCATATAGATGCGACTAACTATAGAATGACAAAGGGATAATAGAGGTGGGGGGGGGGAGAGGAGAATTAAGAGTTTTTACACATTCCTGCGGAGAAATTGTATATTGCAAAACTCCGGGCATTGTTTGCAGCTCATGGAAAATTCGAAGCACAATTTTGAGGTCATCAATCCGAGAACCTGCAATCGAAAAAGTGTGCAAGTATGGAACATAGAAACATTGGTCGGGACTTGATTTCGCTAATATATTGAAATTTGTAGTAGCTTTTCCATTACCTGGCAAGATCTTCTTTGCATGTTTCTAGACAAGTTCTGTAGGGATGGTTGGTTGTCGAGACTTTTGCTTATTAATGACAATTTTTACGGTTATTGTATGATGTTGTTTTAGTATTAAACCTTTGGTGTTGCATATCTGGAAATAAGTAGGAGGATGGGAAGAATAGGAAACAATGACTAGGAGTTGGATTTTTCATGGACACGACAACACGAGGATCCAAAATAGGGTGACAAGGTTTCGCCAGAAGACACAAGGCCCAAACGACCAAATTGTATATCTTGGAACATTTGAATGCATAATGTGTAACATGGAAGAGGGGACGGTGTCAGAGTCTAGTAGTCAATTTGTATATGGCGGAGGAATGGGTGCCAATTCTTTCGTACCAATGTGTCCAGTTGTCACTAGTAAGAGCACAATTAATGTATATCAGGAAGGACAGGAAGTTGGTGGGGATGGAAGGAAACGACAGATACTTTGAACGAGGTTAATTTATACGAGTAACACGCGATGGAATTGTAGATCATAGATGTTTTGAGTGAAAGATGTATATCACAGAACAATAAACGATCGAGTTTGTAAGCACGAACCCGACAATCGTATGGAAAGGAACAACAGTCGATCGGATTCGTCATGTGAGGATATAGATGGATATGAAGACATGTCATCTTGCCAACCCTGGAACTGAATATCATAGAAAGGCGACTAAGTGTATATCCATAAAGCGATAACGAATGGAAAGAAGAAAAGGCGAGTTCATATGCACCAAGACGGAAACCGCTGCCATAAAATTGACTAAGTATGGAAAGGAACAGCGGTCGGTCGGATTCGTCATGTCAGGATATACATCGAGATGAAGATATGTCAGCCTACCAACCCTGCAACCTGCGATCATAGTAAGACGACAAAGTATATAACCAAAAAGTGATAATGGACGGGAAAAATAAAAGGGGAAAAGGGCTAAGTATCTGACAGTCGAAATTCATTTTTTCTATTTATTAATGGCAATGTTTTCGAACCCCTACTGGGTTCTCACTAGTAAAATCATAAACTACAGACCATGGAAGTTCTTTGGCTGCAAGATGTATATGAAGAAACATGGGACATAGGTGTTGGATACCGTGATAATTGGTTAAGTATTGTCCAAGAGAAAGTTTTGATATTTATTTCAATAGTATTCATACTAATATGTATTAATGGAGAAAGTTTTGATATTTATTTGAAAAATATTCATACTAATATATAGTCATGGATTATTTATGTTTCAAATGAAAATCATCTCCCAATTTGCAGGATGCTCTTCGGTTCGCAAATTTCGTTGAAACCACGAAATTGTTTACTGCAAGATGTGTATAACGCAACAAGAAGCAACATAGTTCTAAAGCGCCAACCCGGCAACTGTGGTCATAATATTGGCTAAGTATGGAAAGGAACAATGGTCAGACAGATTCATCATGTGAGGATATAGATGGAGATGAAGATATGTTAGCCGACCAACCCTGGAACCCGCGATGATAGAAAGGAGACTAACTATACAACCAAAAAGCGATAATAGACGGGAAGAAGAAAAGGGGAAAAGGGATAAGTATCCCAGAGAAGAAAATCGACTGTTCCTTTATTAATGCCAAGATTTTCAAACCCTTGGTGAGTTATCACTAGTTAAAGCATAAATTGTAGATCACGAAAGTTCTTTGGCTGCAAGATGTATATGATGGAACATGGGACATAGTTGTTTCGAACCCCTGGTGAGTTATCACTAGTTAAATCATAAGTTGCAGATCACAGAAGTTCTTTGGTAGCAAGATGTATATGATGTAACAAGGGACATAGTTGTTGGATATCGCAAACCCGAGGCCTGGTGGCCAGAAGGTGAGTTATCATTAGTTAAAGGATAAATTGCAGATCACGGAAACTCTTTGGATGCAATATGTATATGACGGAATAGAGAACATAGTTGTTGAATACTGCAAACTCGGGACCCGGTGGCCAGATAATTGGCTAAGTTTTGTCTAAGAGGAAGTTTTAATATTTATTCCAATAGTAATCATATTAGTATATATGCATGGATATTATGAAATAGAAGAAGTTGCAATATATGCAAGATATTGAACATGAACATGTAGTCAACACTTGAGTTGCCTTGTTGTAACTCATTAATTCATTCTATTTATGGGACCAAAAGAATGAAAGCAGGATGGGTCATCCAATTTCTTTCTTTAAGTATAGGGTCGGCACCACATAAGTATGGCCTATGACAAATTATTCTTCCATGTAAAATGTAAAACAATGAGCATAGTAGCCTTTATTTAAATTGAAGTACTAGGTAGCAGAAAGAAAAGTTTGTCGTCCATGTTTAACGATACACGGGGAAAAAAGGTACAAAATAAAATGAAAAGCAATACCAGAGATTGGAAAACACCATAAAAAAAAATGCAAATATTCTATATTCAAATAAGATGGGTTACAAAATACAACTGAGATTGTTTTCCATAATGATTGTGATTTGGCCTACTATCGACCAATAACAAATATGTACAATGATGAAGATTGTTGACAGTTTTCTTGACAATCAAATCCTTTATTCGCAAAAAATGATTTGAATATCAATTTCGGGTCTTGGACATAATTGGTGTTGCCAACTAGATCTATCCCAGTTTTTTGAATAGCTTGACTCTTCTAGATATGGGTTGCTTGCATTGGTTGGTGATTCAAAATTCCATTCTTTGTTAAGTATTAGTTTCCCTTTGGTTTCAAAAACTTGGGGTTTAAGGTGCTTTCCTTGTAATGTTCCTGACCATTGACATCTGAGACAACTTAGAAATGTGATTTGTACCCAATTCAAATTCGAGGGAGTCGTTTTATGTGACATCATCTATGGGGCAAAAAACAATTCAAGTATGTTGTGATTGCTATTCTCCCTATATTCGATCATTTGATTGGTTGAAAAGCCTACCTGAAGATTTGTATGTTGAAATTCTTTGTTTTATTATAGTAAATTGGAAGGAACGTCCAAGCCAGCTGCAAAATGTTCTTATGTTGAAGTACATGACTTCTTCCATAAGCAAAGGTTTGGAAAGTGTATCAAATGTTGTAGATCACATCAGAATATATCTCTCATCATAGTGGTGGCAGATATGGCAGCCCATAGAAAGGTTTGGAATGTTCGGAGCTGACGCCAAAAATGTGGATTCTCTAACTACATCCAGAGGAAAGCAAACAAACTTTGAAAAAGAACATGGCTTTCTGTCAAGTTTGTTAACACACCCAGAAGTAGCTCAACAAACTTTGAAATACAAACTTTTGTAGTGATAATATGTCCTTTTATCCACCCATATAGTTTGTGTTACCCTCTTCTGAGTACATTCATGAATGGAGTAATATTTCGCGTCATTTACAAACATCACAGACCACTTTACAAGCCACGGTAAGTGTGATGCCCCT